>CAJHQQ010003930.1:0-35679 GCA_905132885.1 Moricandia moricandioides | reverse complement strand
TGCGTCCCTAGGATGCTCTTTGGTTGATGGGAAGGGATAATCCTTGCAAGAACGAATCAAAAGACTCAAGTCCTTCAAGGCGTGTGGATCGGATGGTGACACAAGAGGGATGAATGAACTCTTGATACTCCTAGATGAATGGTTTGGATATTACACACCAAACTAAGCACCCTTAACTCTGGATATGACACACCAGAACTCGGCACACTTCTTTTAGAGAGAGAGAGAGCCGCAAAGATGAATGTAACTTGAATATAAAAGATTGGATGAGTACAATAGGGTATAAGGCACCCTTTAAATAAGAAAACCCGAGACATGCCTAGGGTTTTCGACAAAGAACCAAAAAAGGAAAGACATAAAAACTATAGTCTAAAGTTTAAAATGAAATAACATGTAACTTCTATTAGTCTTGGACCGAGTGTAGCACTTAGGTGATTTGTAGACATGTTGTGGCCTCGTTAAAAACCTTCCTTCTAGAAAACCTCGTGGGACAAAACCAAAAGCAAGGAAAAGAGCACGCACTCCATGTCTGCCTAGACACTACCTCAGTTTGGTGTAGAGATGGCTTGAATGGTGATCAAGACATCTCGGATCAAACCTTGTCCAAGACCTTCTTGTTGTGGATGTGAAGTGAGTAATCCAACAACATTCTCCTTAAGCTTCTTGACTCTGGAACGAGTCATGGGACCTTCCTGAATGGTTAGAGCATCCTCATCAAATGGTTGATGCATTGTGGCTTCATGTTGATCATCTAAACTCTCCCCATTGTCTTCCTTAGTGATCCGGTCCATGATCACATCATCCCCTCCCTCTTGAAAAGGATTTGTCCTCAAATCAGGTCCATCTACAACAAAAGGAGCCAAGTCAGTGACATTGAAGCTATTTGATACATCGTACTTACCTTGGAGATCAAGCTTGTAGGCATTGTCATTGATCTTGTGGATGATCTCAAAGGGTCCATCAACCCTTGGCATTAGCTTGGACTTCCTCTCGTTGGGGAACCTATCCTTCCTTAGGTGCAACCAGACTTGGTCACCAACTTCAAAGGTCCTCACACGTCTCCCCTTGTTTGCTTGCTTCTCATAAAGCTTGGTCTTCTGCTCAATGTTTAGCCTAGCCTTCTCATGAATCTGTTGAACCAACTCGGCTTTCTTCTTGCCATCTATACTTGTCCTTTCACACTCAGGTAAAGGCATTAGATCCAAAGGAGAGGTGGGATTGAACCCATAAACAATCTCAAAGGGTGAATACTTAGAGGCAGAATGCATAGCATGATTGTATGCAAATTCACAATGTGGTAAGTATTCTTCCCATGTTCTCAAGTTCTTTCTAATGAATGCACGCAGGAGTGTCCCTAATGTCCTATTAACTACCTCAGTTTGCCCATCAGTTTGTGGATGACATGTAGTAGAGAACAAAAGCTTAGTGCCTAACTTAGACCAAAGTGTCTTCCAAAAGTAACTAAGAAACTTAGTGTCCCTATCAGAAACTATGGTTCTAGGCATGCCATGCAAACGTACAACCTCCTTAAAGAACAAGTTAGCTATATGCAATGCATCATCAGTCTTATGACATGCTATGAAATGTGCCATCTTAGAGAACCTATCAACAACAACAAAGATAGAATCCTTTCCAGTCCTAGTTCTAGGCAAACCAACAATGAAGTCCATAGAAATGTCATTCCAGGGATGGTGTGGAATAGGTAAAGGAGTATACAAACCCTGGTTTTGAACTTGTGATTTGGCATGCTTGCACGTAGCACACCTTTCACATATCCTCTCCACATCTCTCTTCATATGCGGCCAATAGAAGTGATCCTGTAAAACTTTTAGAGTCTTGGCAATCCCAAAGTGTCCCATTAGACTGCCCCCATGGGATTCCCTGACAAAAAGATCTCTCAAAGAGCAATTAGGCACACACAATCTATTGTCAAAGAATAAGTAATCATCCTTTCTAAAGTAGTGCCCTGAGGCAAACTTAGCACATGAAGCATAAGCTTCCTTGAAGTCATGATCAGTATCATACATGTCTTTTATCTGCTCAAATCCAAGTATCTTAGCATCTAGAGTGGTCAAGAGAACATACCTCCGAGATAGTGCATCAGCAACTACATTCTCCTTACCTTGTTTATACTTGATCACGTATGGAAAGGTCTCAATGAATTCAACCCACCTTGCGTGTCTCTTGCTAAGCTTACTCTGCCCTTTTAGATACTTGAGGGACTCATGATCAGTGTGGATGACAAACTCCTTGGGCCACAAGTAATGTTGCCACGTTTGTAATGCCCTCACCAAGGCATAGAGCTCTTTGTCATAAGTTGCATAGTTGAGTGTGGCTCCTCCAAGCTTCTCACTGAAGTATGCAATGGGTTTCCTATCCTGCATCAACACGGTGAAAGAATTAGAGAATCTGGAGATTTTACTTGAAGAACATGAAGAACAAATGAAGAACATGAGAGAGAGAGACAGAATTTCGTGTGGAGAGAAGAGAGAGTATATGAGGAACTTATTTCCTTGCTTAATATGTTTATGGGAACAACCCATAAATAGGGAAACCATAGGCAAGCAGACAGAAGAGAAAATAATAAACAAATACATCAGAAACAGCCAAATTGGCTCAGCCAGCAGCAGAGAAAGGGACAGGTCTGAAGTGGTCCCAAGAATTCAAATTCTTCAGCTCACATGTGACTTCTTTCTTGCCTCCAACGTCCATATAGTCCTGGTGTGACCAGAGTGAAGTTTTATGGTTAAGGTAACCAGTTCTGATCCATTTAGCACTTCCCCTTGTCTTGCACGCCAAGTTAGGGCAAGGTTGTACGGACAACCTTGTTCCACAAGCTTCACTTAAACACTGCTTCTTCTTCTGTTTGTATTGTATTTTATCTCTTGATGTCTTCATGTCAACACTCCCCCTCAAGCTTGATCCTAGGAACTGATCAAGCTTGGAGACCATGAAGCATTCCCTCATTAAAACCTTTAGTTTGGCAAAACCACATGGGATAAAAACCAGACCAAGGAAAAAGAGTAGAACACTCCATGGTAAAGGGAATCAGTGTGATGACAGATCTACGAGTCCAAGTTTAGAATGAATGAACTCGCAAACCTTAGTACTTGCTGCCTTTGTGAAAATGTCAGCCAACTGATCTTCACTTCTTGTGTAACAAGGAAGGATGATCTTCTGCTCCACAGCTTGTCTCACCTTGTGGCAATCTACTTCAATGTGTTTAGTCCTCTCATGGAAGACTGAATTGCTGGCAATGTGAATAGCAGCCTGATTATCACAATGCATAGTGATGGTGTTGTAGTCTCAATACCCAAGTCTTTAAGCAGCCCCTTGATCCAAGTCAACTCGCTTGTAAGCTTCCTCATAGCTCTATACTCTGCTTCAGCACTTGAACATGAAACCACTTTCTGCTTCTTGCTTTTCCAAGTCACCAAATTGCCTCCAATGAAGGTACAATACCCAGTAGTTGATCTCCTATCAACTCTATCTCCAGCCCAATCAGCATCACAATACCCAACAATTTCAGTGCTTTTGTTACATCCCATCCATACTCCTTGTCCTGGTGCTTCTCTTAAGTACCTCAGAACCCTCTCAACCATGTTCCAATGATGAATCTTTGGTGCTTGCATCTGTTGACTGATTTGGTTCACAGCAAAACAGATATCTGGTCTTGTAATTGTTAGGTAAATGAGTTTTCCAACCATTCTCCTGTATAGTTTCACATCTTCATAGGGCTTGTTTTCAAACTCCCCCTCTCGCAGCACTTTGTAGCCATCTTCAAGAGGAGTCTTTGCTGCCCTTCCACCTAGATCACCTGCCTCATTCAATAGATCAAGTGTGTACTTTCTTTGGGACAAGAATAGACCCTCTTTAGATCGGCATATCTCAATCCCTAGAAAGTACTTAAGCTCACCCAAGTCTTTAATATCAAAAGAGGATTTAAGAAAGGTTTTGGTGGTGATAATACCTTCCTTATCACTCCCTGTGATGATAATGTCATCCACATATATCAGTATGACCACAATGCCTTGTTGACTGGTGATGGTGAAGAGAGTGTGATCAGCTTCAGACTTGATGAAACCTCTTCCATTGAGGGTAGTACTTAGCTTGTGGTACCAGGCTCTTGGTGATTGTTTCAGCCCATAGATTGCTTTCTTTAATCTAAGCACATTCCCTGGTTTAACAAGATGTTCTAGGCCAGGAGGTGGTCTCATGTAGACTTCATCTTCTAATTCACCTTGTAGAAAAGCATTCTTGACATCCATTTGCCATAGATCCCATTCCAAGTTGACTGCCAGTGAGAGAACAATCCTTATGGTGTGAAGTTTGGCTACTGGTGCAAATGTGTCTTGATAATCTTCCCCATAAACCTGAGTGTACCCCCTTGCAACCAGTCTTGTCTTTTTCCTTTCTGGTTTTCCATTAGCTAGATACTTGATTGTGAAGAGTAGGCGACTTGTCACAGCTTTCTTGCCTTTGGGAAGCTCAGTCTCAAACCATGTATCATTCTTGATCATAGCATTCATCTCATCTCCAACTGATTCTCTCCATCCATCAAGTTCCATTGCGTCTTCATAAGATCTCGGAATGTACTCTTGATCTATGCTGGTGATAAATGTGATAATAGACAGATTATGGTGTGTGAGTGATGTAGAAACAGAGTATAGAATGATGTAAGAGAAAGAGAATCAGAGAGACAAGTGAGATTTAAAGAGACTGCAATGTAGAGTATTTGAGAATAAGAGAGATTTAGGAGGAGTATGAGATTATTGTGAGAGATTTCGTGTAAGAGAGTAAGTAACCAGAGAATAGAGAGATTAATGAGACAGGAGAATGGTGAAGAAGAAAGGGGAACTCCCCACTTTCAGCTTAATTTGTTTTGATTACAAGAGAGGCTAATATATAGCCCAACTACACAACAAACTAGCTAATAAACAATTACTTGTGTAGGGAATGCATAAACAATAATATTGTGGGGAAATCAGAAGGGGCAGGCTGGCTGGGACAGGCTGGGCACGTCCAGAATGGTGAGAAAGTGACTGGAGGAAGAGGCACACACAGCTTGGTGTGATAGTGACAGGTCAGTCCTTCTTCTTATGCACCACTTGCTCTCTTTCTTGTCTAAATCAGACCAGCTAGTTCCAATTGCATTCAAACTGAATTGCCTTGACTTCTGGAGCATTAGCCACGTCCATAATGTCTTCCCCACTCATTCCTTGCCTTGCAAGTCAAGTCTGGTTAGGTTTTGGATGAATAGTAGACAGATTAAATCTTCTCACTTTGCTGTCCTAGTTTGAACCTTAATCCAGCTTGCTTCGTCTTCTCTATCTTTTATTATTCCAACACTCCCCCTCAAGCTTGACCATAGGAGATCCTTGGAAAAGCTTGGAACCTTGAAGAAGCTCCCTCATTAAAAACCTTGGCCAGAAAACCCTCCTTAGGGATAAAACCAACCAAGGAAAAGAGTAGAGTTCTCCAAAGCCTAGGGATTGGCCAGTGAGCCTAAGGAACTTCAGATTTATCATGGTGGAGTCCTTAGGCTCTGGATCGTGCCCTAACTTGTGGTGCAAGCGTGGACTCCATCACTTGCACACACCAACACCTTGGACTCTTCTTAGACCCCGGTTTGTGTCTCCCCCTCTCTTCTGACTACTCGCCATCTTGATAGGTAAGGATGGAACGGTTCTTTGCTTCATTGAGTTTCAAGTAAGGTACCTGATACAATATCCCACAGGTGCATCAGTTCTGAAGGTAATGCACTAATCACAATAATCTCAATAACATTTTAATCATAAGAACAACAATGAATGTTTTGAGATGAGTTTAAGGTGCTTCCCTTTCATCATTATGGTAGGGAGTGAACTCCACTTGAGTCCCCACTTGGTAAGACATCTCTCAGATCATAGGAAGCTCATTCACACTCTCCCTCAAGCTTGGAACCGAGAATAGGTGAAGGTCCAAGCTTGCAAGGTTGCAATGAGTTCATGATAGCTTCTTTGATCCGGCTGGTGAGGAATGATGCAAGAGTGAACTCCACTTCTTGCCAAGAGACAATGGACGACTTGGATCCTCAGAATTGCACACCAATACCCCTCCTCAAGCTTGATCCAGAGAGAATAGGTGAAGGACCAAGCTTGGAAGTGGGCAGTACTGAGCTTGAACCAGGAGCACAACAGTTCCAACACCTGCGCTTAAGCCAACTGATCCACCTTTGATCTCTTCTCCATTTCCTTTGGACCACCGGTCTCCTCATGACTTAGGTGATGGTCTTCCTTGTGTGTCTCATGAACCAGGAGCTCAACACCCAAACAGGCTGCGCTTAATTCAACCGGTTCTACACACAAGCTATCTCTCCATGGTCAGGAATATACATCATGTGTAGGCTCTGAACTTCATGGGCAATGTATTCTTCTTTGTCTTGGATTGGTGGTGGACAGAGAGCACCTCTTGTGTACCTGAAACATCACTCAAACTCCAGCAAGAATTAGACCACACAATAGGACCAGACCTTGATAACTCACCAAGTCTGATCCATCATGTTAAACAAGATGCAAAGGACTGAATCTAAACAACTCATTCAGTTCAAATCCAAGCAACCAGCTCTCTAAATGCACATGTATGATAACTCATCAATAACAAGGCATTTAGGCAAATTTTAATGACCATTTAAGCAACACTATGATTAAATGTCAAAAACAGAGACTTGATAACTCATCTAATCACCTTAACCAGTTTAAGAATGCATCACAGGACCAGGAACAACCTATGGATGCAAAACAAGACATAGAGCCAACATATAGATGCATTACATGACCAGGAAATTCTCCTAGACCTCTAGCAATGCCACAAGACTCAAACCAGGTTCTAGACAACTCGCCTAGACAATTCTGAACATAAACAATTTATCTAAAGCAATAACTAGTCATGACCATGCTAGCAAGCTTAGAAACAATTCAAAACAGAACCACACACACAGTTTTTGTATTATGGGACAGAAACTAGGTTTAACAACTCTAGCACTTGAACCTGTCCCAAGAACAAAACAATTCACAAATAATTAAACTAGGACATTAACTAGACATAACCATGCTAGTAAACTCCTAGAACAGACCACAGACAACCAGAAACAATTTAAACAATTATTAAGTATACTGGGACAGAAACTAGGTTCAACAACTCTAGCAACTTTAAACTGTCCCTAAGATACTAAACACACCACTCAACACAACCAGACATAAAGACACAAGCTTTACTCAAGGGAAAGAGGTTTAGCTTACAACCAAGGAACCTGATCTGGTTCCTTGAACCTCCAAGGCACATGGTTCACTTGAACTTGGCAGATTTGGATTTTGGGTTCTCTACCCAACTCCATTCCTTTGAGTGTGCTTTCCCCTTGAACCTCTCATGCTTAGGACCTCTCCTTTCTTCCTGTTTACCAGACGCCACCTTCTGGAAGATAGTGAGAGACTCCATCTTGAAAAGAACATCAGAATTGCTTGTACAGATTTTGTTTGGAGTTTTGCTTGCCAAACAGCTCCAAAACATTTTTCTTCCAAGAGATCTCTTCAGGATGGACAGGAGGCACGAGGATAGACTCTGGAGAGTCTCTGTACACGCCATTGTTGCAGTCTTCTTCCTCTTGAAGAGACTGAACAGCCAACTAGACAGAAACTTCTCCAATTGTTTTAAAACAGCCATGAGGGTGAGCTTGTGCTTGATTTGCGGAAGCTTTGAGTTTCAGGAGCTTGGGAGCTCTGATACCATGTGATAATAGACAGATTATGGTGTGTGAGTGATGTAGAAACAGAGTATAGAATGATGTAGGAGAAAGAGAATCAGAGAGACAAGTGAGATTTAAAGAGACTGCAATGTAGAGTATTTGAGAATAAGAGAGATTTAGGAGGAGTATGAGATTATTGTGAGAGATTTCGTGTAAGAGAGTAAGTAACCAGAGAATAGAGAGATTAATGAGACAGGAGAATGGTGAAGAAGAAAGGGGAACTCCCCACTTTCAGCTTAATTTGTTTTGATTACAAGAGAGGCTAATATATAGCCCAACTACACAACAAACTAGCTAATAAACAATTACTTGTGTAGGGAATGCATAAACAATAATATTGTGGGGAAATCAGAAGGGGCAGGCTGGCTGGGACAGGCTGGGCACGTCCAGAATGGTGAGAAAGTGACTGGAGGAAGAGGCACACACAGCTTGGTGTGATAGTGACAGGTCAGTCCTTCTTCTTATGCACCACTTGCTCTCTTTCTTGTCTAAATCAGACCAGCTAGTTCCAATTGCATTCAAACTGAATTGCCTTGACTTCTGGAGCATTAGCCACGTCCATAATGTCTTCCCCACTCATTCCTTGCCTTGCAAGTCAAGTCTGGTTAGGTTTTGGATGAATAGTAGACAGATTAAATCTTCTCACTTTGCTGTCCTAGTTTGAACCTTAATCCAGCTTGCTTCGTCTTCTCTATCTTTTATTATTCCAACAATAAAGGCTTGATGTTCTATAGGGTAGTGAGCCAGAGAGCAAACTGCTTGAATGGGATGAGCTACTGCCTGGCTATTGAAGTAAACCCTTGTGTTGATCCAGTTGGAAGGGTGATTTCTCAGCCTTGTGCTTCTTCTAAGCTGCTGAACCTCTTCCATCTGCTCTCCTTCATCATATTCAGCTTCATTTTGCTGGCTTTCATCCTGATCATGAACCTCATGTTCTTGACCAGTATTTGATTCTTCTTGACCAATATGAGAGTCCTCTTGATTCTCTTGATCTCCCCCTTCAGGATTAGGATGAATAATTTCCTCAGCTTCATTAACCTCATTAAGGACATCTTCTGAGTCTTGTCTAGCTTCTGGTTCTGGTGATCTTTCCTCTTGAGGCATACTGATGCCCAGGTTCTCCAAGATACACCTTAGGTTGTTTGCCCTATCCGAGGCTCCTTGAGATAGATCCTTGAGATTGTCCCAACTCTTATCTTCATAATAACCTCTGGATTCCACAAACTTGACATCTCTGGAGACTAATACCCTTCTGGTTTCTGGAGCATAGCATTTGTAGCCCTTTTGAGTAGTTGAGTAGCCTAGGAACACAGCCTTAGTACTCCTAGCTTCAAGCTTGTTTCTATGCTCACCTGGCTGCAAAACATAGCACAAGCACCCAAATACACGCAAGTGATTAATAGAGGGTTTTCTTTTGTTCAATACCTCATATGGTGTGAGATCATCTAGAACTCTTGTTGGAGTCCTATTGATCAGATAGCAAGCTGTCATCACAGCATCACTCCAAAATCTTTTTGGTACATTTGTGTAGAACATCATGGATCTTGCCACTTCCATTAGATGTCTATTCTTCCTCTCAGCTACACCATTTTGTTGTGGTGTATATGGGCAGCTGGTTTGGTGAATGATTCCATGTTTGGCTAGATGTGTTTTGAATGCAAGACTTGTGTATTCTCCTCCATTATCTGACCTGAACACTTTGATCTTAACATTGAAGTGGTTAGTTATGTAGTTTTCGAAATTAATAAAGGCCTCTAGCACCCTATCTTTTGATTGAATCATAGTTAACCAAGTATACTTAGATTTTTGATCTATAAATGTAACAAAGTATCTATGATTCTCTCTAGAGGTGCATGGAGCAGTCCAAACATCAGAATGAATAAGATCAAAGCAGTTTTCATAAATAGTAGATGACTTAGGAAACACACTCTTGCAATGCTTGCCAAGAATACAAGCCTCACAGCCATCATTTCTAAAGGAGACATCAGGCAATAACAGGTTCAATGCACGAGAATGGGGATGGCCTAACCTAGCATGCCATAATACATCATTATCTAAAGCAGGAATTGAACTAAAAGCATAAGGTAAACTTGAACTAGTCCTAGTGTCTTCAAGTAGGTACAAGTCCTCCTTTGTAACACCTTTCCCAATCAACTTAAGAGTCTCAATATCCTGAAACACAACATCATTAGGACTGAAAATAACCTTGCAATTAAGATCAATAGCAGCTTTCTTGACAGATAATAAATTAGATGCAAAAGTTGGCATGTAAAATGCTTTTGTGTCTTTACCAAATACTTTCAAAGTTCCTACACCTTTTATTGGGATTTTATCACCATTAGCAATCATGACATTACCTAAAGCAGGCTCTACATTACTAATCAACCTAGCATCACTAATCATGTGGTGAGAAGCACCTGAGTCTATAACTAATGGCTTAGAACTAGTAGATGCATTCAGTGATGTAACAAGAGCATTAGGCAGTCTATATGAAGCATTTAGGGAAGTACCAAGTGTGTTACCAGAGTTCTCCTTGAGGGCTTTAATGAGAGCATCAAGGTCTGACCTCTTGATTGTCTCATCTTGGTTAGTCCTCACAGTAGAACAGCCACTGAAAGCCAAGGTCTTCCCTTCACCAGCCAAATTGGAGCTTAAAGGACGAGTGGATGGTTCACCCATTTCACCAGAGAAGTGAGCTCTTGCATCCATGTATGGTGTCCTGAACTTCTGAGGTTTGAGGTGAGGGTGAAGTATCCAGCATTTGTCCTTCCCATGACCTTTCTTCTTGCAGTGATCACACACCCAAATTTTTTTATCTTCTGGTTTATAGAAACCCTTGTTAGCCACGCCTTCAGCTTTGATTTCTTCAGCTTTGTTTGCCATGATGAGTTCTCCTCTTCCTCCAAAGAGAACCACTGAGCCTTGTTCCTTCTGAATCTGAGCACAAACCTCTTCAAGTGTTGGAAGTTTCTCACTCCTTAGGATGTGCTTGATTAGGTCATTATAGCCAGGGTTGAGAGTGAACAGCAAGGCAAACACCTTGTCTTGTTCTCTCCTCTCATTGAGAACATTAGGATCAACAGTTCCTGGTCTCAGCATATCTAGCTCAGCCCACAAAGCTCTGAACTTCCCAAAATGCTGAGTGAAATCAGTGTCCTCTTGACTGAGAGTGTTGATAGCTTTCTTAACTTCAAACACTCTACTTAAGTTGGAAATGTTACCATAAACCTTCTGGAGAGTATCCCACAACTCCTTGGAAGTTTCACAGTAGGAGTAAGCTTCCAGTATTGAGGGTTCAAGGCTGTTCTGGATGACTGACAAGACCATGAGATCCTCTTGAACCCATTTGCTTTCATCAACCAACACCACTTCCTCCTTACCATCCTCTCCTAGGATAGTCTTCTTTGGGGTTTTGCCTTCAGTCACATGTTCCCAGAGACCTCTGCCTCCAAGAGCAGTCTTGACAAGCCTAGACCACAGTAAGTAGTTAACTCCCTTGAGAGAAACAGGGACAACCACCATTTTTGAATTTTCCATCAAGAACACTCAAGAACACTCAAGAACAGCTATTATCCAGTGGTTAATGAAAGGATTTCGAAATATCAGAGTAAGAAAGTTGTAGTTTGCGGAAAGAGTAAGGTAGTATAGAGAGAATAAGGTTTCAGGAGCAAGATTGCTCTGATACCATGAAAGAATTAGAGAATCTGGAGATTTTACTTGAAGAACATGAAGAACAAATGAAGAACATGAGAGAGAGAGACAGAATTTCGTGTGGAGAGAAGAGAGAGTATATGAGGAACTTATTTCCTTGCTTAATATGTTTATGGGAACAACCCATAAATAGGGAAACCATAGGCAAGCAGACAGAAGAGAAAATAATAAACAAATACATCAGAAACAGCCAAATTGGCTCAGCCAGCAGCAGAGAAAGGGACAGGTCTGAAGTGGTCCCAAGAATTCAAATTCTTCAGCTCACATGTGACTTCTTTCTTGCCTCCAACGTCCATATAGTCCTGGTGTGACCAGAGTGAAGTTTTATGGTTAAGGTAACCAGTTCTGATCCATTTAGCACTTCCCCTTGTCTTGCACGCCAAGTTAGGGCAAGGTTGTACGGACAACCTTGTTCCACAAGCTTCACTTAAACACTGCTTCTTCTTCTGTTTGTATTGTATTTTATCTCTTGATGTCTTCATGTCAACACACGGCACCAATACCAATTCCTGATGCATCACATTCTATTTCAAAGGTTTTAGAAAAGTCAGGAAGCATAAGAAGAGGTGATTGAGTAAGCTTCTCTTTTAGGCTTTGGAAAGCCTTCTCTTGTGCTTCTCCCCATTTGAAACCAACATCCTTCTTGATAACTTCAGTTAAGGGAGCTGCAATGGTGCTAAAGTCCTTGACAAATCTCCTATAGAAGCCGGCAAGTCCATGGAAGCTCCTCACTTCTCCTACTGAGGTTGGACTCGGCCATTCCTTGATTGCCTTGATCTTCTCTTCATCAACCTTAACTCCATCTGCACTCACAACAAAGCCTAGGAAAACCAAGTTATCCGTGCAAAAGGTGCACTTCTTTAGGTTGGCATAAAGCTTCTCATTCCTTAGAACACTCAAGACAGCCTTAAGATGATCTAAATGCTCTTCTAGGTTCTTGCTATACACTAAGATGTCATCAAAGTATACTACAACCGATATGCCTATGAATGATCTAAGCACATGATTCATTAACCTCATGAATGTACTAGGTGCATTGGTTAATCCAAATGGCATAACTAACCACTCATACAATCCATGCTTAGTTTTAAATGCAGTTTTCCATTCATCTCCTTCTTTCATCCTAATCTGATGATAACCACTTTTTAAATCTATCTTAGAAAAGATGCAAGAACCATGTAATTCATCAAGCATATCATCAAGTCTAGGGATAGGGTGGCGATACTTCACTGTGATGTTGTTGATTGATCTACAATCAACACACATACGCCATGTACCATCCTTCTTAGGCACTAGGAGCACTGGTACAGCACATGGGCTCAAACTCTCCCGGATATAGCCCTTCTCCATGAGTTCTTCCACTTGTCTTTGCAACTCTTTGGTCTCAACCGGATTGCTTCTATATGCTGGACGGTTTGGAAGTGTTGATCCTGGCACAAAGTCTATCTGGTGCTCAATCCCTCTCAATGGTGGTAAACCAATGGGATTGTCCTCTGGAAACACATCTTGGAACTCCTGTAAAAGAGAAACCATCTCACTCGGATACACCGGTGTAGGGTCAGTTAAGTTCAAGAGAGTCTCTTTAAACACAAGTAATATGGCTGATTGTTTAGAGTTGAGAGTTCTTTTGATATCACCCATGTTTGCATAGAAGTTTGGCTGCTTAGTTCCAGCCGGTTTTAGATCAATCTCCTTCTTCTTTTGGAGTTGAACTTGATCTTGTTGCACTTCCTTGGGTGTCAAGGGAACCAGAGTAGTCTTCTTGCCCTTGAACAGAAAGGAATGCTTGTTGGTGAAGCCATCATGGATCACACGCCTATCAGATTGCCATGGCCTTCCAAGGAGTATGTGACCAGCTTGCATTGGCAACACATCACACAAGACTTCATCTTCATATCTCCCAATGGATAAGGGAATAAGAACTTGACTTGAGACCTTCATGGTGCCTTCTTCATTCAGCCATTGCAACCGGTATGGCTTGGGATGCTTTTGAACCTTCAAACCCAACTTCTGGACCATTGTCTCACTCGCAGCATTCACACAACTTCCTCCATCTACAATGAGGCTGCACACTTTTCCTTGGACCAAGCACCGGGTGTAGAAGAGGTTCTCACGCTGCTCTAGCTCCTCAGCCTTGTTTTGCAAGCTTAGAAGTCTTCTTGCCACTAAAAGCTTCCCCTGGACTGGTCCTTCTTCAAGCTCTTCTTCAGTTTCTTCTTGGTCAGACTCGGTGTTGTCTTCTCCTGAGGTGTACTCTCCATCTTCTCGCAAGAACATGACTCTCTTGTTGGTACACTCATTGGCATAGTGTCCTCTTCCTTGGCACTTGAAGCACTTGACATCACGAGCTCTGGAACTAGATGCCTCAACCTTGCCTTTGCCCTTGTCAAGAGCACTGATCGGTTTGGCCTCTTCTCTTGGGTAGGACTTGTTGTCCTTTTGGAATGGTTTAGACTCCTTAGCATAAGGTGCCTTCTCTTCCTTGTTGTGGTGTAACCGGTTGGAGCCATACTGATTGCGTGAGTGCCCCCCTCCTCTTGAGTTGTTGCTCAACAAGGATGGCCTTGTGTAGCATCTCTTCTAGCTCCACATAATGTTGCATCTCAACATTGTCTTGTATCTCTCGGTTTAAGCCACAAAGGAACCGTGACATGGTTGCTTCTCTATCCTCTGATATGTTGGCCCTCAACATAAGCAACTCCATCTCTTGGTAATACTCCTCCACTGATCTTGAACCTTGTGTAAGCTTCCTCAACCGGTGGTGCAAGTCTCTAAGGTAATGGCTTGGAACAAACCTCTTGCGCATGATTGACTTCATCTCTGTCCAAGTCTCAACCGGTTCCTCTCCATTCCTTCTACGAGTTGTGAGGTATTGATCCCACCAACTCAAGGCATAGTCATAGAACTCAGTGGCAGCAATTTGAATCTTCTTGTGGTTGGTGTATTGCTTGCACTGGAAGACTAGCTCAATCTTCTTCTCCCACTCAAGGTACGCATCCGGATCAGCCTTGCCATGGAATGGGGGTATTTTGATCTTCAAACCGGCAAGATCATCTCCTTGATTCACTCTTCTCTCATGGGCACGTCTAGGTCTTCTTGAGGAGGAGCTGAGGTGATCATACTCGTCATCAGTCTCCTCATAACCATCATGCTCTTGGCGAGTGGTTTGGCGATGTGCTTGGTGTGCCGCTTGTGGTCTCTCTTCTCTCCTAGTCTCTTGGTTTGGTAAGTGACTAGTAGCTCTCCTTATGTCTTCTCTTAACTCTCTTCTGATGTCATTGAGGTTGGTCCTCATCATCTCGGTCATGGTTGCCACCATACTTTGGTTAAGTTGATTGGTCATTGCTTCCATGAGGAGTTTGTTTCTCCTGACGAGTTCAGCCTCTTCCTCAGACTCGGACACCATTGTACCTGCTTATAAACAAACAAGACAACCAGTAAAGAGTTCTAGGGAAGAAGACAAGCAAAAAGGAAAAAGAAAACAAGTAAAAAGGAAAAGCAAACAATCGTACAATGCAAGACAAAGTGAAATGGAAATTGCCTAAGAAAAGGAAATCGGTTCAAGCAAAATGGAATAAGTTTATGCAAAAAGGAAAAACCTCTAAACCTTTTCCTAAACACTCCTAAGGTTTACTAGCAACCTAACAAGCTTACTTTACTCGTGCTATAAGTGATAAACAACTTAGACACAAGAACAAAGTGATCGACAAAGAAGATGCATGCGGCTAGGGTTACTCTCTCTCTAGGGTTTCCGAAAAAACCAAAAAAGGAAAGTCTAAGAATGCTTGTCTAATCTATTATGAATCTCGAGCAGCCCTAAACAAAATAGTCTAATGCTTATTCAAGATGTTATGGATGCTACACGGATGCAAGAATCAAAAGCAAGCAAGAACAAAACAAAGAGAGAAAGCGAACACTTCTGTCTAGCTATGCGAATGATAAACACAAAGAAACAAGAAGGGATAGCGAGTACTTCCCAACCAAAGTTGCTCTGATACCACTTGTTGCGTCCCTAGGATGCTCTTTGGTTGATGGGAAGGGATAATCCTTGCAAGAACGAATCAAAAGACTCAAGTACTTCAAGGCGTGTGGATCGGATGGTGACACAAGAGGGATGAATGAACTCTTGATACTCCTAGATGAATGGTTTGGATATTACACACCAAACTAAGCACCCTTAACTCTGGATATGACACACCAGAACTCGGCACACTTCTTTTAGAGAGAGAGAGAGCCGCAAAGATGAATGTAACTTGAATATAAAAGATTGGATGAGTACAATAGGGTATAAGGCACCCTTTAAATAAGAAAACCCGAGACATGCCTAGGGTTTTCGACAAAGAACCAAAAAAGGAAAGACATAAAAACTATAGTCTAAAGTTTAAAATGAAATAACATGTAACTTCTATTAGTCTTGGACCGAGTGTAGCACTTAGGTGATTTGTAGACATGTTGTGGCCTCGTTAAAAACCTTCCTTCTAGAAAACCTCGTGGGACAAAACCAAAAGCAAGGAAAAGAGCACGCACTCCATGTCTGCCTAGACACTACCTCAGTTTGGTGTAGAGATGGCTTGAATGGTGATCAAGACATCTCGGATCAAACCTTGTCCAAGACCTTCTTGTTGTGGATGTGAAGTGAGTAATCCAACAACATTCTCCTTAAGCTTCTTGACTCTGGAACGAGTCATGGGACCTTCCTGAATGGTTAGAGCATCCTCATCAAATGGTTGATGCATTGTGGCTTCATGTTGATCATCTAAACTCTCCCCATTGTCTTCCTTAGTGATCCGGTCCATGATCACATCAGGATCAGTTCATCCTTGATCATCCGGAATGCTTCTCTTGTCTTGATCTCTCAACTCTTGCCATTCACTTCTTCATGTCAACACTGCATCCTCTTGTTTATTGCTTCATGTTCACATTATTGTCCTGAAACCATACGTCATCAGCACTAAACACTGCCAAGCATTCAAGATCCTTTGTTGCCTTTTGGACAGATAACAGATTAGATGTGAATTCTGGCATGTATAAAGCCTCAGAGTTCTTACTAAACAGTTCTAGTTCTCCAACTCCTCTAACTGCTATGTCCTGACCATTAGCAATACTAACTTTCCCAAAGTGAGGTCTAATATTGCATAATAAACCTGAATCACTAATCATGTGGTGTGAAGCTCCTGAGTCTATAATAATTGGTTTATGAGTTTTAGAAGCTGAAAAGCTCTTACCAGACTCGGTTAACTTGGCAATGCTCTTTATAAGAGCATCTAAGTCTGACTTCCTCACAACATCATCTCTTCCTACTGGTGTATTGTTCCTCACTGGATAGTTCATCTCCTTTCTTGGTCGCAATTCAGGTCTAAGCACCCAACACTTCTCCTTGGTATTGGTGCGATCCTGACCAGCCTCAACCTGAGGGATTTGAAGATCAACTATGAAGCAGCTAGGAGATTGATCAAGACACAATCTAATGGGCTGTATAGAAGCTTTAATTATCTGATCAGAGAAATAATGGACAGAGAGGAGACAAAGGTTACTCATGGTGAAGCCTTTGCTATACTTGGTCAGACACTGAATCAGCATGTATTACATGAGATCAATCAGGAACGACGTTCAGCTAGCAAGAAACACATAGAGAATGGACAAAGATGGCGTTTACATCAGAGTTCAATGGAGCAGATTGTTATATGGATCAAGAAGGATCTCTTTGTTTGTAAACTGGACCAGGAGTACAACAAGGACGAGCTGGGCTTTAACATGGACGTGCCTAAGGTGATGTTGGCTGAAAGAGGGCCTTTCAAGCCCAATAAATGGAAAGATCGACCAGCTTGGCTTAAGTTGGCCGGTTTGCTTAGCTTAGGTGTATTTCTGATTTCTTGTAATTCTAAACCAACTAGGACTAGGATTAGGGTTAAGGTTTCATAAACCAATTAGAAATAGGTTTTGGTTTTCCTTTTAGAGTTAGGATAAGGTTTTCTAGTTAGGGTTTTCTATCTTGTCTTTATAAAGCCAAAAGCAGCACATATTGTAACTTACGCATTCTTTTAATAAAATCTAAGCTTTTGGCTTGTCAAACTCGTCCCTTAGGGGACCTCAAACCCTTGTTCACGTGGAACAAGTTTTCTTTGTCACACAAGGTAGCGTGAGCTTCTGTGATTCATCCTAGACCTGAAGCAGGGTTATCCTGTGTCTCAGGAGTCGCTAAACAACTCTAGAGCAATCCATGGCTCTATGGTGAAGATCACCCAACGTCCTGGAGCTTCTCAGGCTCAAGGATCCACCCATCATCCCTCAAGTGTGATTGGGACGAGGTCTTCCTATCCAAGGCCGTACCATGTGGTATCAGAGCCACTTGGGGGTTTAGGGTTTGATGATCTTAACCTAGGATCACGAATTCCATCATCTATCCAGCAATCTTCAATGTTTTCTTGTGGGAAGCAGGAAGATAAGGCTAAACAACAAGCAACAAGGAAGAGAGTTGCAGCAAGCCAGACCTTGATCATTAGTGAACAGCAACTGGATGACCTAGCAGCCGAGATCTTCAAACAAATCATGAGAGAACGTGGCAGCAAGCAAAGGTGGAACAGATCTGACCTAAAAACGTCCAAGGAGACAAAGTTACTTGCTTTGGATCAGTTTGGGCGCTGGTCTAGGGCTTCACCAGGAGCAAAAGAAAACATCCAGCTAGTTCCTGAGCTATCAACAAACAAAGTCTGGAATACAGGAAAACAAACTTCTAAGCTATGCTCACAAATGGCTGAGAAGAAACCTGAGAAGATACCAGAGATTGAACCAGCATTGGCTACTTCTTGTCAAGGAGAATATTCAATATTTCAACAAGAACAAAAGGAGCACGTACCAGGAGCTTTGTGTGGTCCTATTCTCGACCTAACCAAAGCAAAAGAAGAAGGAAAACTTGATGCGGCGCTTGTAGTTCATAAGGAGTCATCTGAGACTTTGATTGAACAAGGTGGATTCATTAGATTTTCTTCTTATTATTCACTGACCAGGCCTCTTGTTTGTGTTAAATTCAGTCTCGTGGATCACTTAAAGCTTGTCAAGAAGCTGCACAACTTTATCTTTGAACCAGGAGGAAAGCTATGTGAGTTTAAGAGCAATAACAACATTCTGGTGCAAAGAGCAACAACCAAGCTGAGTATGCACGAAAAATTCATCCTCAAAGAGCAGGATTTGAGGTCAAATCCTTTTAAAGGAGGAGGGGGTAGTGTAACTCAAATCAGCAGCAATGGCAAGATGAAAGAGAGCAAGTCCGAGTTGCATCAACTTCTCAAAGACTTGCAGCTTTGGCCTCATCATCCTAGACCAAGAAAACACGTGATTCATGCTGATATGAGATCTAAGGAGAGCTTGTATCACACGACATCAATGGTACAAGCAAGGGTATCCAGAAAAGACAAGTTCAAAATCGAGTTCTTCACTTTACATTCTGACTTGAGTTGGCTTGAGGACAAGTGTGGAAAGATCAGGAATGACCCAAGAGAGGAAAGGGACGGTCCTAGACTCAAGAATGAGTATGGGGATCAATGTACACGACCTCCTGATCATGAGAAGCATGTCAGTCGATTCACATTGAGTTTGGATCGAATTGGGTTGAGAGATGGCTGGAATCTGCTTATTCTCAACCATATGGGATTGGTGCGTCCACCAGAGTGTGGAACAATGTTCTTAGTCAGTCATGAAGAGCCAGTATTACTTGCTGAGATATCTTGTGTGCTAAGAATCTTTACAGCCAGAGCAATGTATGAAGAGCAGGATATGAATGTGTTTATCTTAGATGGTTCGGATTTGAGGACAAATTGGTGCAGCCTTGATCAGCCTGATCAGTCTCAAACTTAAGATATGGGATTCAATGGCTAAGCTACTGATCAATGCTTGGCTTAATGGAAAGTTTCATGGTCTTATTGGCATGATCTATGAGGTTCTGGACAGAGAGAAGAGACGAACTCTTGGTACAACCTTGAAACAGCTTGAACAGAGAGGATTCAACCAGCTGAGCTTAACAGGAGCTATGGAGACCATTCTCCTCGTCCAATTATGTATGGATAACAAGGAAAACATGTCAGGAAGTTTCTGGATTGGGTCAGATTTGAAGTTGCTCAAAATAAGGCTTTTTCGGCCCAAAAAGAGAGTTGCAACCAGATGCTTGATCCAGTTGCTTTCTTGCTGGACCAACAAGATGTGGATGATCTAAAACCCATTAGGAGACACACCAAATCAGATTCAAGTCGTGGCAAGGAGGAAACCAAAGAAGAACCAGCTTGTTGGTTTATTTCCTTTATTTGTAATTTCAGTTTTTGTAAACCAAGTTCTAATAGGATTAGGAGTAGTAAACCAATATTAAATTGGATTAGGACGTCCTAAACCAATCTGGTTAAGGATTAGGGATTTACTTAGGCATTATAAGCCACTTTCACGTTCTGGTACTGAATCAATCAATCGACTTCTTTTTTTCATCTCTTTGTTTTGAGTTTTCTCTCAATTCTGCTGGTGTGTAATATCCAGCTTGGGTTCTCTGATTTGGTGTGTCATATCCAGATCAGAAGCCTTGGAGTATCAGGAGGCGAGCCATCTCTCTTGTGTCCCACATCAATCCACAAGCCTTGATACAGATCGAGTCTTTGATTCTCTGTTTGCAAGGATTATCTCTGTGATCCATCCTAGACACTAAGCAGGGTGATCCTGTGTCTGTGGAGCAGAAAGAAACATCTTTTGAGCATCCCATAGCTCTGAGGAGAAGACCATATTCATCATCGATCATCCACCCACGCCCCCTTCAAGTGATCCAGGGAGAGACAGCCATTCCACGGCCGTACCAAGTGGTATCAGAGCCACTTGAAGGTTAGGGTTTTAATTTTAACCAAGGAGCACGAAATTAGAAGTTTACAAGCATCTTAGATGGCTGGAGATGAAGAAAAGCTTACAATTCCATCCTTCTATGGAGACTTTGATCTATATACATATCTAGAATGGGAAAAGAAGATGGACTTACTTATCAACTGTGAGGGGTATACAGCAGAGAGGCAGGTTCAACTAGCAGCAACTGGATTATTTGGATATGCTTTTGATTGGTGGCATCAGCTTGCTAACCATAGGAGACACATTGGAGAGTTTCAAGTTTCTTCTTGGTATGAGATGAAGGTTGTCATGAAGAAAAGGTTTGTAGCCAAGAAGTATGGTCAACTTGATTTGGAAAGGTTACATAGCCAATCAAGGTCAGTTAGGGCACGCCCTAGAGCATCCAGAGATGAGCCAAAGGTCTGTTATGGTTGTGGAGATCAAAAGAGAACTCATCAATTTGGTTATTTGCACAGCCAACAAATCCAAGATGTAAAGAGGCAGGAGATCCAAGAAGCAGTCAATGCTTTGGTACAAGAACAGCAAAGGAACACAGATTGTGATACCTTGAAAACCCCTGCCATACAACAATCTGAAGAAGCAAAGCAATCTTCTCCTAAGCTGCCTTTAAAACTGTTTGAGATAAAAGAAGAGACTGCAGCGGAACAGGGCGAGATAGAACAAAATATTGAACCAGAACCAACCACTCTTTGTGAAGGAGACTACTTGGACAACCATCTGAAACAAGAGTCTTTTTTACCCACTGTTGCAGCTGGACAGGAAGGAGAAATACAAGTTATCAGTGGGCACGTTCCTGATCAAACAAAGAAAGAAGAGGGAGTGCTTAGAGAGTCATCTACAGCTTCTGAATTGGTGCTTGCTTTGGTTGATCAAGGTGATAACTTTAAGACTTTAACTTGTGAGTTACTGATCAGACCTATGGTATGTCTTCAGATCAGTTTAGTGGAACATCTGAGAGTTTTTAATGGCCTGCAACAAGTTGTTTTTGAACCAGGAGGAAGTTTGTGTGTGTTTAGAAAAAGTTACAAAATTCTGCAACAGAGACCAGCAGCCTTCAAGCTTGATTTGCATACTTTCACTCATGAAGAACATGATTTGTGGTCAAATCCTTTTGAAGGGAGAGAGGATGGTGTGATCCAAACCAGATGCTATGGCAAGGTTAAGAAGAGAAAGGCGTGGCTATATACTGTAGACAATGACTTGCAAACTTGGATACATCATCTCAAGCAAGAACAACTTGTTATCGATGCTCAGAACAGACCAAAGATTAAGTGGAACTATGGTGACTGTTTCACACGACCACCAGACTACCCAAAGGAGTTCTTGCAAGATCAGAAAGGAGCCTTGCTGGGTTCTTATGAGGCTAGGCTGAGAGTATATTCACACAAGTCTATGAGGAACACGTGGATTGAATACAAATGGAGAGACACAGTTAGTTTCAAGCCCAACAGAGTGGAGAAACCATCTGCTTTAGAAGCTGCTTGTATTGAGCATGGTTCCAAGAGGTTTCTGAGGAATGTAAAAGGATGGAAGTATTGGGTATTTGATCCAGAAGATGATCATGGATCTATTTGTTTACAAGTCTTGGATTTGAGGACAAATCATTTTAAAGGAGGAGGGGATGGTGCAGCCTTGATCAGCCTGATCAGTCTCAAACTTAAGATATGGGATTCAATGGCTAAGCTACTGATCAATGCTTGGCTTAATGGAAAGTTTCATGGTCTTATTGGCATGATCTATGAGGTTCTGGACAGAGAGAAGAGACGAACTCTTGGTACAGCCTTGAAACAGCTTGAACAGAGAGGATTCAACCAGCTGAGCTTAACAGGAGCTATGGAGACCATTCTCCTCGTCCAATTATGTATGGATAACAAGGAAAACATGTCAGGAAGTTTCTGGATTGGGTCAGATTTGAAGTTGCTCAAAATAAGGCTTTTTCGGCCCAAAAAGAGAGTTGCAACCAGATGCTTGATCCAGTTGCTTTCTTGCTGGACCAACAAGATGTGGATGATCTAAAACCCATTAGGAGACACACCAAATCAGATTCAAGTCGTGGCAAGGAGGAAACCAAAGAAGAACCAGCTTGTTGGTTTATTTCCTTTATTTGTAATTTCAGTTTTTGTAAACCAAGTTCTAATAGGATTAGGAGTAGTAAACCAATATTAAATTGGATTAGGACGTCCTAAACCAATCTGGTTAAGGATTAGGGATTTACTTAGGCATTATAAGCCACTTTCACGTTCTGGTACTGAATCAATCAATCGACTTCTTTTTTTCATCTCTTTGTTTTGAGTTTTCTCTCAATTCTGCTGGTGTGTAATATCCAGCTTGGGTTCTCTGATTTGGTGTGTCATATCCAGATCAGAAGCCTTGGAGTATCAGGAGGCGAGCCATCTCTCTTGTGTCCCACATCAATCCACAAGCCTTGATACAGATCGAGTCTTTGATTCTCTGTTTGCAAGGATTATCTCTGTGATCCATCCTAGACACTAAGCAGGGTGATCCTGTGTCTGTGGAGCAGAAAGAAACATCTTTTGAGCATCCCATAGCTCTGAGGAGAAGACCATATTCATCATCGATCATCCACCCACGCCCCCTTCAAGTGATCCAGGGAGAGACAGCCATTCCACGGCCGTACCAAGTGGTATCAGAGCCACTTGAAGGTTAGGGTTTTAATTTTAACCAAGGAGCACGAAATTAGAAGTTTACAAGCATCTTAGATGGCTGGAGATGAAGAAAAGCTTACAATTCCATCCTTCTATGGAGACTTTGATCTATATACATATCTAGAATGGGAAAAGAAGATGGACTTACTTATCAACTGTGAGGGGTATACAGCAGAGAGGCAGGTTCAACTAGCAGCAACTGGATTATTTGGATATGCTTTTGATTGGTGGCATCAGCTTGCTAACCATAGGAGACAAAACAAAGAGAGAAAGCGAACACTTCTGTCTAGCTATGCGAATGATAAACACAAAGAAACAAGAAGGGATAGCGAGTACTTCCCAACCAAAGTTGCTCTGATACCACTTGTTGCGTCCCTAGGATGCTCTTTGGTTGATGGGAAGGGATAATCCTTGCAAGAACGAATCAAAAGACTCAAGTACTTCAAGGCGTGTGGATCGGATGGTGACACAAGAGGGATGAATGAACTCTTGATACTCCTAGATGAATGGTTTGGATATTACACACCAAACTAAGCACCCTTAACTCTGGATATGACACACCAGAACTCGGCACACTTCTTTTAGAGAGAGAGAGAGCCGCAAAGATGAATGTAACTTGAATATAAAAGATTGGATGAGTACAATAGGGTATAAGGCACCCTTTAAATAAGAAAACCCGAGACATGCCTAGGGTTTTCGACAAAGAACCAAAAAAGGAAAGACATAAAAACTATAGTCTAAAGTTTAAAATGAAATAACATGTAACTTCTATTAGTCTTGGACCGAGTGTAGCACTTAGGTGATTTGTAGACATGTTGTGGCCTCGTTAAAAACCTTCCTTCTAGAAAACCTCGTGGGACAAAACCAAAAGCAAGGAAAAGAGCACGCACTCCATGTCTGCCTAGACACTACCTCAGTTTGGTGTAGAGATGGCTTGAATGGTGATCAAGACATCTCGGATCAAACCTTGTCCAAGACCTTCTTGTTGTGGATGTGAAGTGAGTAATCCAACAACATTCTCCTTAAGCTTCTTGACTCTGGAACGAGTCATGGGACCTTCCTGAATGGTTAGAGCATCCTCATCAAATGGTTGATGCATTGTGGCTTCATGTTGATCATCTAAACTCTCCCCATTGTCTTCCTTAGTGATCCGGTCCATGATCACATCAGGATCAGTTCATCCTTGATCATCCGGAATGCTTCTCTTGTCTTGATCTCTCAACTCTTGCCATTCACTTCTTCATGTCAACACTGCATCCTCTTGTTTATTGCTTCATGTTCACATTATTGTCCTGAAACCATACGTCATCAGCACTAAACACTGCCAAGCATTCAAGATCCTTTGTTGCCTTTTGGACAGATAACAGATTAGATGTGAATTCTGGCATGTATAAAGCCTCAGAGTTCTTACTAAACAGTTCTAGTTCTCCAACTCCTCTAACTGCTATGTCCTGACCATTAGCAATACTAACTTTCCCAAAGTGAGGTCTAATATTGCATAATAAACCTGAATCACTAATCATGTGGTGTGAAGCTCCTGAGTCTATAATAATTGGTTTATGAGTTTTAGAAGCTGAAAAGCTCTTACCAGACTCGGTTAACTTGGCAATGCTCTTTATAAGAGCATCTAAGTCTGACTTCCTCACAACATCATCTCTTCCTACTGGTGTATTGTTCCTCACTGGATAGTTCATCTCCTTTCTTGGTCGCAATTCAGGTCTAAGCACCCAACACTTCTCCTTGGTATTGGTGCGATCCTGACCAGCCTCAACCTGAGGGATTTGAAGATCAACTATGAAGCAGCTAGGAGATTGATCAAGACACAATCTAATGGGCTGTATAGAAGCTTTAATTATCTGATCAGAGAAATAATGGACAGAGAGGAGACAAAGGTTACTCATGGTGAAGCCTTTGCTATACTTGGTCAGACACTGAATCAGCATGTATTACATGAGATCAATCAGGAACGACGTTCAGCTAGCAAGAAACACATAGAGAATGGACAAAGATGGCGTTTACATCAGAGTTCAATGGAGCAGATTGTTATATGGATCAAGAAGGATCTCTTTGTTTGTAAACTGGACCAGGAGTACAACAAGGACGAGCTGGGCTTTAACATGGACGTGCCTAAGGTGATGTTGGCTGAAAGAGGGCCTTTCAAGCCCAATAAATGGAAAGATCGACCAGCTTGGCTTAAGTTGGCCGGTTTGCTTAGCTTAGGTGTATTTCTGATTTCTTGTAATTCTAAACCAACTAGGACTAGGATTAGGGTTAAGGTTTCATAAACCAATTAGAAATAGGTTTTGGTTTTCCTTTTAGAGTTAGGATAAGGTTTTCTAGTTAGGGTTTTCTATCTTGTCTTTATAAAGCCAAAAGCAGCACATATTGTAACTTACGCATTCTTTTAATAAAATCTAAGCTTTTGGCTTGTCAAACTCGTCCCTTAGGGGACCTCAAACCCTTGTTCACGTGGAACAAGTTTTCTTTGTCACACAAGGTAGCGTGAGCTTCTGTGATTCATCCTAGACATGAAGCAGGGTTATCCTGTGTCTCAGGAGTCGCTAAACAACTCTAGAGCAATCCATGGCTCTATGGTGAAGATCACCCAACGTCCTGGAGCTTCTCAGGCTCAAGGATCCACCCATCATCCCTCAAGTGTGATTGGGACGAGGTCTTCCTATCCAAGGCCGTACCAGGTATGTCCCATGCGCTTGCAATGGTCACACTTCAGATTGTAGTTTCTCCTTTCATTTGGTTGAAAAGCGTTTCCTCTACTCACATAGGCAGTCTCACTGGTTCCATGGAAGAGCCCTCTTGAACCCTCCTCCTTCTGGATCATCATACAAACTTCATTGAGACTAGGAAGCTTGTCAAACCTTAAGATATGATGAATCATTCCTTTGAATGATCCATTGAGAGCAAGCAGCAATCCAAACACTTGATCTTGCTCACGCCTCTCATTCAGCTCCTTCACATCAGTTGTTGGTGGTCTGAGCAGCTCTAGTTCTGCCCATAGACTCCTAAACTCTCCAAAGAAATCTTTGAACAACCGCTCCTCTTGTTGAAGCTTGTTCAGCGCTTTCTTCACTTCAAAGATTCTACTGAGGTTAGAAATGTTTCCATAAACACTCAATAGAGTGTCCCACAGCTCTTTAGGTGTCTCACAGTATGAGTAAGCAGCAAGTATAGCTGGTTCTAGTGAGCTGTGTAGAACCGCTAAAACAAGTTGATCATCTTGTGTCCATTTGGACTCATCTTTGCTGGTTTCTTCTCCAGCCTTCTCTTTACCCTTAGACGTCTCTTGAGGGCCTTCAATATGCTCCCACAAGCCTCGGCTCCTCAAGGCAGTTTTGGTGATTCTTGACCACAACAAGTAGTTGTCTCCTTTGAGTACAATTGGAATTATGATTTGCTTCTGATTTTCCATCTTAGAAAAAAACAGAGTAACAACAGAGTAGAAAGTGTTTTGAGTATTTGATTTTTCGCAGCAAACTGGTCCTCAAGAGCTAACACT
The DNA here is from genome assembly GCA_905132885.1 of Moricandia moricandioides. Taxonomy (NCBI): domain Eukaryota; kingdom Viridiplantae; phylum Streptophyta; class Magnoliopsida; order Brassicales; family Brassicaceae; genus Moricandia; species Moricandia moricandioides. The sequence goes on along the minus strand of CAJHQQ010003930.1, from coordinate 9,131 downwards.
GCTCTGATACCATGAAGATTTTAGTTGAAAAGAGTAGAACTTGTTTGTGTGATCAAACAAGTTTTAGATGAAAATGAGTATGCAATCTGTCTTAGTAAGCAAACTGGAAGAGAATGTTGGAATACATGAGTGTTTGTCTCATGTCAAGAGAGTATTCATTTAACTTGTAACTGAATCCCCTTCAACCATACAACAGGAACTCACCATTCAAAGGAAGAGACAACCAACTGGTGGTTGAATCATCTTAAATAGCCTACACTATAACTAAGATCCTAGACAGTAAACTGGTTATGTGTGGAAAAGAAGCTCTAGTTTGAATCTATCCTTCTGCAGCAACACAACACTTTGAGTTTGTGTACTTAAGGAGAATGGGAATTAGAATCAGTAAGCTAGAGTAAGAATAGTAGATAAAGACGAGTTTAAGTGAGTTTTACAAGTATTAGGCTGCCTTAAGAGAAAGAGAGTTAAGGCAGCCTCTAAATCATAACTCTAAACTCCTTACATTGTGAATATTGCTTAGACACAAGCAAGGGAGAGAGAGCCACGAAATTAGACTGAGAGAACTTGTATTGATACTGGATAAATGTTACAAGTGATGGAGAAGCCTTTAAATAGGCAATACACAAGACTAAACAATTATTAAAACAGGGAAACATAAACAAATAATTCTGTAGGAATGAGATGAAGCCAAAGGGGATAGAGCCAAGGTCTGGACGTGCAGGAAGAGTAGAAAGGGACAGGAGGTGAGGCACATCCTTCCTTGGTGATAGTGACAGCTCTACACAACTCCTTATGCACCCATGTGACTCCTTCTTGCTTAATTCAAACCAGATCCTTTCTTTTGAATTCAAACTGGTTTCCTTGACTTCTTAGAGGTTCCCAACGTCCATATTAGTCTCCACAACTTATTCCTTGCCTTGCAAGTCAGGTTAGGTTAAGTGGTAGCTTGTGGATCAAGTCTGTACAAACCAAACCAAATTGCCTTCTCTTATGAACTTATCCTTGGATCATCAACCAGCTTCTTCTTCTAGTCATCCCTTTATTTATTTCAATACTCCCCCTCAAGCTTGACCATAGGAGATCCTTGGACAAGCTTGGAACTGAGAGCACTTGCCTCATTAAAAACCTAAGTTTAGAAAACCTCTTGGGATAAAACCATCACTTAGGGAAAAAGAGTGCAACCACCCTCAGCCTAGGGATTAGCCAGTGAACCTAAGGAGCTTAAGATTATTTTCATGGACTCCTTAGACTCTGGATCATGGCCTTTCTTCAATGGCCAGCAGGTACTAGTGCGTTCCTTGCTTCACACTCATCACACCTTTGAGCTTCTTCTTGTGGTCAGAGCTTGTCTCCCCCTTTCTTTTGGCTACTTGCCTTCATCATGGGTTGAGTCCAAGTCTGCCTTGTTCATGAGCTCAATAGGTACCTGATTCAAACAATGCACAAATACATGCATCAATTCTCAAGGGGCAAACCTATTCAATCATAAGAATGAATATAGATTTAGGTACTTCCCTTGCATAAGTTTCTGAAGAATGGACATTGGCTTCTCATTTTAACACCCCTCCTCAAGCTTGACCTGAGAATAAGAGTATGTGGTCAAGCTTGGAAGATGAGAGCCAATGATGATCACCAATGCCTTGAGACCACAGCCCTCTTGGCTTGAATTGTGATCTTTTCTCTTAAGTGTACTTCCAGTCCACCCTCTTGGCATCAGGTAAGTCACTTCTGAGCAATCTCTCCACTGCTCCATTCATCCTCTCAACCATCTTGGAAGTTAATGGACATAATCAGTGTCCAAAGTGTTGATGGGCAGTGGGCAATCTCCATTGTCAGGAATATGCATCTTGTGCAGGCTCTGATCAACATGGACAGCCTGTCAACAAACACTAAGACAAGCATAAGTAGACACCAAGAGACCAGAACATTGGTTTTCACCAAGTCTGATCTTTAAACACACAATTTAAATAAGCACAACAGCAATGGACAGATATCTTTAAGATCCTATCCTAGAAACACTCTCTGAATCGTAATCAACAAGACTAAGCATTCAGGAAATAACACAATCAATTTGCCAAAGTGCAGAAGCAAGAAAACTCTTTCAAGACAGCTTCACTTCAAGACAGTTTAACAACCTTAGGCATATTCTAAACAAGAGTTTGTGGAGAACGTAACCAGAGTAAAAGTAACCAGAAAATAAGTAGAGAGTAGAGAATGATGTAACCAGAGTATTAGTAGCCAGAGAATGGGAGAATTATGGAGAAAGTAACCTGAGAATCGAAGAATGAGAGAATAGAGAACATAGATTTTGCTCAAGAGTTCTAATGGACAGAGTTTTGCTCTGTTTTCTTGAGTTTTGCGGAAGCATAAACAGCCAGGAGCATCAATTACTCATCAAGAGTTTGGTGCTTTAGTAGCTGAAACACAATGGACCATCGAACAATTAATTTGCTCACTGATCTTAGACAAGTGCCACTAGAATAACTCATGAACTGATGTTTTTCAGGGCTTGCAGCAAGAGAACCATCAGAATAACACATAAACAAGTGTTTTCTATGGCTCACACAACAAAGAAACCAATGGATCAAAACAATTTGTCCACTGGTCAAAGAGATGCTCCATAAAGAACAAGCTATTATCCAATGGATAAAGCATAATGGTGAAGCATTTTCTAAATCTTTCTCTTCCTCAAGCTTGATTCAAGATACTAACACAAGTACTGACCAAGCTAACACTATATCAGAGTGGGAGAGAAAATATTTATTCAAAACAGAGAGAAAATAGGTGAGTTTAATCCCAAAGAAGAGCAACAAGGCTCTGATACCATGTTGGAATACATGAGTGTTTGTCTCATGTCAAGAGAGTATTCATTTAACTTGTAACTGAATCCCCTTCAACCATACAACAGGAACTCACCATTCAAAGGAAGAGACAACCAACTGGTGGTTGAATCATCTTAAATAGCCTACACTATAACTAAGATCCTAGACAGTAAACTGGTTATGTGTGGAAAAGAAGCTCTAGTTTGAATCTATCCTTCTGCAGCAACACAACACTTTGAGTTTGTGTACTTAAGGAGAATGGGAATTAGAATCAGTAAGCTAGAGTAAGAATAGTAGATAAAGACGAGTTTAAGTGAGTTTTACAAGTATTAGGCTGCCTTAAGAGAAAGAGAGTTAAGGCAGCCTCTAAATCATAACTCTAAACTCCTTACATTGTGAATATTGCTTAGACACAAGCAAGGGAGAGAGAGCCACGAAATTAGACTGAGAGAACTTGTATTGATACTGGATAAATGTTACAAGTGATGGAGAAGCCTTTAAATAGGCAATACACAAGACTAAACAATTATTAAAACAGGGAAACATAAACAAATAATTCTGTAGGAATGAGATGAAGCCAAAGGGGATAGAGCCAAGGTCTGGACGTGCAGGAAGAGTAGAAAGGGACAGGAGGTGAGGCACATCCTTCCTTGGTGATAGTGACAGCTCTACACAACTCCTTATGCACCCATGTGACTCCTTCTTGCTTAATTCAAACCAGATCCTTTCTTTTGAATTCAAACTGGTTTCCTTGACTTCTTAGAGGTTCCCAACGTCCATATTAGTCTCCACAACTTATTCCTTGCCTTGCAAGTCAGGTTAGGTCTGTGGATCAAGTCTGTACAAACCAAACCAAATTGCCTTCTCTTATGAACTTATCCTTGGATCATCAACCAGCTTCTTCTTCTAGTCATCCCTTTATTTATTTCAATAGAGAAGACTTCTTTCTGAATGATTTCTTTTTTCATTGATTATTACAAGCTCTGGTACATCTTAATTATATAGAGAAGACCTCTAAAACAACTTGCCAAAACCGTGGGCTAATAATGAAAACAAGAGGTGCTTCTGAGCAGAGAAATATCTAGCCACTTTTGTTGACTTTCTTGAGCTGCTTGCTTGCTTGTAAGCTATCTTCTTGTTGGGTCACGAAATGGGCTTCATTCTCTTTGTTTTTATCTTGGTTAGAGCCCAATGGATCACTGAAGCTTCTCTTCTTGGGCTCATTCTCCTTCTCAGCTGTACAGCCCAATATCAGTGAGGTGTTTACTTGCTCTCTTTCAACACAAATCAAGCTTCTTACATCGTGATTCATTTTGGTTTTATTAGTATCAAGAAGAAATTGCCAAATCTCCAAACAGGACAAACTGGAATCACTTCGGTTAAAAGTGGGATAACTTCTTCATCATAACTCCTATGATCTTGAGTCAACATCAGGGTGATTCGACACTGATTTATGAGTCCAAATCAAGCTTCTTACATCGTGATTCATTCTGGTTTTATTAGTATCAAGAAGAAATTGCCAAATCTCCAAACAGGGCAAACTGGAATCACTTCGGTTAAAAGTGGGATAACTTCTTCATCATAACTCCTATGATCTTGAGTCAACTTCAGGGTGATTATACACTGATATATGAGTCCAAATCAAGCTTCTTACATCGTGATTCATTCTGGTTTTATTAGTATCAAGAAGAAATTGTCAAATCTCCAAATAGGAAAAACTGGAATCACTTCGGTTAAAAGTGGGATAACTTCTTCATCATAACTCCTAGGATCTTGAGTCAACATCAGGGTGATTCGACACTGATTTATGAGTCCAAATCAAGCTTCTTACATCGTGATTCATTCTGGTTTTATTAGTATCAAGAAGAAATTGCCAAATCTCCAAACAGGGCAAACTGGAATCACTTCGGTTAAAAGTGGGATAACTTCTTCATCATAACTCCTATGATCTTGAGTCAACTTCAGGGTGATTATACACTGATTTATGAGTCCAAATCAAGCTTCTTACATCGTGATTCATTCTGGTTTTATTAGTATCAAGAAGAAATTGTCAAATCTCCAAACAGGAAAAACTGGAATCACTTCAGTTAAAAGTGGGATAACTTCTTCATCATAACTCCTATGATCTTGAGTCAACTTCCGGGTGATTCGACACTGATTTATGAGTCCAAATCAAGCTTCTTACATCGTGATTCATTCTGGTTTTATTAGTATCAAGAAGAAATTGCCAAATCTCCAAACAGGGCAAACTGGAATCACTTCGGTTAAAAGTGGGATAACTTCTTCTGTTGAACCAAATAAGAGATGGAGCAAGTGGTGATCTGAGTATAGGAGAGGATGAGAAGCTTAAACCAAAGGAATGGGATCAAGAGGAAAGAAGTGCAAAGCTAGGGCGAGTGTACGGACAGTACGGCCTGTACGGCCTACTGTACGGACAACTCGACCAAGGTGTGTTCAAACATAACTTGAACACATTTTGAGCTTGTGCAAAAATAGGGCAAAAGTGTACGGATAGCCCTAGGCCGTACACATCCCTATCCGTGCAAGGCAAGAACGTGTGGCACAAGGAAGGGAGAAGCAAAGGTAAATGGTGCAAGGTTAAGTTGAAGTTAACTTGCCTCTTATCCGGTAAAAGAAGGGAAGAAGCTCGCGGATAAGGCTTGACCAAGACAGGCTGGCTCGGGCTGGAAAGGAGAAGGCATCTAGTCAAGATGCCAAAGGCATCAAGCTTCCTCAGCCAAGTATTCAAATGAAGGCGCGCCTCTCCCTTAGACTAACCACGTTTCCCTCTTGTTAACCTTAACCTTTATGACCGTTTGTGGCTAAGGTTAATGCTTTCCTATATATTGTAACCTATACTCAGATGAATAAACAAGAAAACATTTCGAGTCTCTCTTACTCTCTCTCTAGTTCTTCATATCCAGAAATGGATTCATAGTCTTCTCTCAATCTTTAGTCTCCGAGTCTCTTTCAATCTCTTCTAATCTCTTTCAACGTCTCAAATACTCTTATTACCTCAGATATCTCTTTAGTTTTCATGGTATCAGAGCCAGGTTCACTTGAATCTGGGGTTTGATTTCATTTCTTGCTCAAGAACACTCAAGAACACCTTTTTCATCCGGGAAGCTTCAAGATGGAAGGAACTAAGACTACGGTGATTCCAGTGGTTCTAAAGGGGGGAAACTACCTCCTATGGTCTCGTGTGGTGAAGACAGCAGTGGGGAGTAAGGGTTTGTGGAACCACATCCTTGAAGATGAAGCTCCAAAACTCATTACTCATGAAGGCGACAAGGAGATTGTCGTGTGTGATGAAGTGAAGTGGATCCAGGAAGATAACCTGGTGATGTCCATCCTTCAAAGCTCTCTAGATCCATCGATCTTAGAGGCATACAGCTACTGTGAGAAGGCAAAGGACCTGTGGGATACTCTCCAGAAGGTATATGGAAACATCTCAAACCTTACTCGTGTGTTTGAGATTAAGCGAGCCATAAACAACCTAGCACAAGAAGATATGGAGTTCACAAAGCATCTTGGGAAGTTTAGAGCTTTGTGGTCAGAGCTTGAGATGTTGAGGCCAAGCACAACCGATCCAGATGAGCTCAATGAAAGGAGGGAACAAGACAAGGTCTTTGGCTTGCTGCTCACCCTGAACTCTACCTACAATGACCTGGTAAAGCACATCCTGCGAGCTGAGAAGTTACCCACTCTAGAAGAAGTCTGCGCACAAATCCAGAAGGAACAAGGTGTGAACATGAAGCAATAAACAAGAGGATGCAATGTTGACATGAAGAAATGAATGGCAAGAGTTAAGAGACCAAGATGAGAGAAGCAGTCTGGATGATCAAGAGAGGAATGATCCGTACAAGTCCGTACACTACCTAGACCTAACTTGACTTGCACGGCACACAAGAGGAGAGTCTAACCGGGAAAGACTTATTCAAATATCTGCCTAAGCTTGAGAAAGGGAAAGGTGTCCGTTGGAGTCAAGACAGAAGGAGATCACATGTGTAGTTAAGGTTTAAACAGATGAGAGAGACATAAAGGACCAGTCGCTTTCTCCTCAGCTGGACGAGCCAACCAGTCACTTTCTCCTCAGCTGGACGAGCCCTCTGCCTTTCCAGACTGATCTCTGCCTCACTCAGACCATTTGTTTATTCTTTCTTTAGTCAACTTGTTTCCCTATTTATGTATGCATCCTAAGAAACCATTAAGGCAAGGAATACAATTCCTCATTTCTCTATTCTCGTCTCTCTCTCTCTCTACACTCTCTCACGAATACTCTCTCCCTTCTCTCTAGTTCTTCCTGTTCTTCATCTTCTACACACAAACCAGACACTAAACACACTTATTCTAACATGGTATCAGAGCCTCTAAGCTCTTGAAACCTTTCTCTACTTCCGCAAAGCACTCTGCTCTATTCTCTTGTCGATTTTCTTCAAGGCACACCCTATTATCCAGCGGTTAATAGCAGAAGAAGATGGAGAACACCAAACTTGCGACCATTCCTGTGACTCTGAAGGGGGTAAACTACCTTCTATGGTCTAGATTGGTGAAAACTGCCCTTGGAGGAAGAGGTTTATGGAGCCATGTCTCAACCGGAGAAGCTCCAAAACAGACCATCCAAGGAGAAGATGGAAAGGAGATAGTTGTGGTGGATGAAGGTAAATGGGCTCAGGAGGATCTCATGGTGCTTTCTCTCATCCAAAACTCTCTGGATCCAGCCATTTTGGAAGCTTATTCATACTGTGAAAGCTCAAAAGACTTATGGGAAACTCTCTACAAGGTTTATGGAAACATCTCTAACCTTACTCGAGTTTTTGAAGTAAAGAAGGCCATCAACTCTCTCAGCCAAGAAGATGTGGACTTCACGGTTCATTTTGGCAAGTTCAGGTCTCTTTGGGCTGAGTTGGAGATGCTCAGACCACACACAACTGAACCAGCAGCCTTGAATGAAAGGCGTGAGCAAGATAAGGTCTTTGGGTTACTTCTCACTCTTAGTTCAACCTACAATGACCTAATCAAACACATACTGCGAGCTGACAAGCTACCAAGCCTGGAGGAAGTTTGTGCTCAGATACAAAAGGAACAAGGATCCCTGGGTCTATTTGGAGGCAAAGGTGAGCTGGTCATGAGCAATCAAGCTGAGGGACCAGTAGCAAACAAAGGAGTTTACAAGTATGATGATAGGAAGACCCTGATATGTGATCATTGCAAAAAGAAAGGTCACATGAAGGACAAATGCTGGATACTCCATCCCCATTTGAAACCAAATAAGTTCAAGGAGCAAAGGAATCAGTACCAGGAGGCTAGAGCTCACTTCTCAAATGATGGAGCTGAACCAGTGACTCCCTCTGGATGCCTCTCAACGTGCACCAACACTGGTAATGGGAAAGGCCTTGGCGACAACTCCTTACTCCACAGCAAGGACTAACCAGGATGAGACCATCAAAAGATCTGATCTAGAGGCTCTCATCAAGGCCTTGAAAGAAAACTCTGGTATCCCTAATACCCTTGGTATCTCACTTAATGCATCTTATATTGCTGGTACTTCCATGAATAGATTAGACACTGCTAGACCTCTAGTAATAGATTCAGGTGCATCACACCATATGATTAGTGATTCAAACCTGATTACCAATATAAAACCAGCATTAGGCAGTGTCATGATAGCTAATGGAGATAGGGTACCAATAAAAGGTATAGGTGATTTACAATTGTTTGACAAAGTGTCTAAGGCTTTCTATATGCCAACCTTTGCATCTAATCTTTTGTCGGTTAAGAAAGTCACCTCTGACTTGAATTGTCATGTTACATTCACTCCTAATGAGGTTTATTTTCAGGATATTGAGACTAGTAAGTTGCTGGGCAAAGGTGGAACCAAGGGAGACTTGTACTTACTTGAGAACACAATGCTAGCTTCTGATTTATCTTGTGCTTTAAATTCTGTTTCTGAATTCCCTAAAGATGTAATATGGCATGCTAGACTAGGACATCCTCATTCTCGTGCCTTGAACATCATGTGCCTAGTATTTATTTTAAAAGTGATTGTGAGGCTTGTATCTTAGGAAAACATTGCAAATCTGTGTTTCCTAAATCCATGACCATCTATGATAATTGCTTTGATCTAGTTCATTCTGATGTGTGGACAGCACCCTGTGAATCTAGAGAACAACATAAATACTTTGTGACATTTATAGATGAAAAATCTAAGTACACTTGGTTAACATTGTTAAAATCAAAGGACAGGGTACTAGAAGCTTTTAAGAACTTCAAGTATGTTGGTAAATCACTTTCATGCAAGATGAGATC
>CAJHQQ010003929.1:0-35707 GCA_905132885.1 Moricandia moricandioides | reverse complement strand
AACGAGAGTAGATTAGAGAGCAGATAGAGAGAGAAAGTGAGAGATTGGAGCCGATGTTTGGTTCAAGCCCGCCATTTGGGAGCTCAAGAAACACTTTAGAGAGAATAAGAAAAGAAAAAGAAGACTCGAAATGCTTGCTATAACATTAATGATCGGGGTTACAAAATATATAAGGAGGACTTAATGGACAACAATCAACGGGTTAAGATAAGGTTTCAAACCCTAAGACATGTTGGAGTCAAGGCCTGGGGGAGCGTCTAATCTTGGAAATACATGGACGAGAAGGCTTGCACAACGCTTGATCCTTAGCATCTTGACCAGATGCTCTTAAGCCAGCACTGTCCAGAGCGGAGGACTAAACCTTATCGCCTAAGGTTCATTGCACTTTGGGACGAAGTGGTGAGGTAAGTTAAGGTCGATCACACGCGGATAACTTCTCTTTCACTTTCACCCGGGTAACTTGGTTTCTCTCTTGCCTTGATGCAGCACTCAAGTGTACGGTTCACTTGTACGGCCTTGTACGGTCCACTTGTACGGCACTTGTACGGACTTGTACGGATCAACTTTTACCCCCTTAAACCCATTCTCCAACCTTCTTCAGTCTACCTTCACATACTCGCAAACCTTTTCTTATTTCAGTTTCACTCTCCCCATCAAAGCTGATCAAGGGAACGATCAAAGCTTGGATGTCATGAGATGCTTCCTCATTAAAAAACTTGCCAAAGAAAACCCTCCTTAGGGATAAAACCCCAGCAAGGAAAGAGTAGAAGATCCCATGTACAGAATGGAAGCAGTTGAAGCAACCTAGTAGTTGATCACTGTGAGTCTCACAGTTGTGAGGACGAGTGTATGATGAATATGTTCGGACTCAAGTGTCCTTCTGCCATCTTGGGGGTAGATCTCTTTAACCAGTTGTTAGTATATCGTAAGTCAATGCCATGTTACAATTATTCAGAAATATCTCACACCGTCACGTGCTAAGTAAGAGCAATCAGGTAAGATTTGGCCCAACCGAATTGGTAACTTTATTCACACTAGGCTCCTAAGCATGCACTCGACCTTGGTGGCAGTCAACCTCAAATGTGCCCTTTTTGGTTTTCTCTCATGAACAACACCGAGATTGGAGGGTCAATGTGGATTGCTGCTTGGTTGTTCACAAATGCATGGTCCATTGGGTGGTAGTTTGGTCTATCTCCCAAGTGCTTGTAAGGAATCCCTTTGATACACACTAGTTCATATAGTAGCCTTCAACATGGCCCTATACTACAGCTTCGCACTTGAACATGAAGACCAACTCTGCTTCTTGGCTCTTCACAAGTAACAAGGTTCCGCACCAATGAAAGTGCCAATAGACAGTGGTTGACTTACTATCAGCTCTATCGTGCCAGACCCATACCGCATCACAGTATCCGCACTACTTCAGTGCTCTGTTACAGTTGCGCCCCATACCACACTCCTTGTTCTGGTGATCGCATTCAGATACATCAAGATCCTGTTCACACTGTTCCAATGATGCTCCTATGTGGTCCTTGCATCAGTGTGGCTCACCTGGTTCACAGCAAAACATATGTCCAGAGACGCCTCGCTATGTCATAGTAAATCAAGCTTACCACAGCTCTCCTATAAAGCTTTGCATCTTCCAGATGGCTGGCTGTCTCTTCAATCTCCCCGACTCACGTGGCACCTTATATCCATCTTCCAAAGCGTGTCTTCACTGTCTTTCTCCAAGTTTACCTGCATCTTTCAAAAGATCAAGTGTATATTGGTCGCTTTGTGTAAAGAAACAAGCCTTCCGTTGGCATCTACATATCTCAATTCCAAGGAAGTATTCATCTATCACCGCAAGTCTTCTCTGTAATCAAATAACAAGAAGACCGACCTCCCGAGACTTTAAGAAGTCCTTGGTGGATTGACGTAAAGTTCCGGATCCTGTCACTTCCTGTGATGATGATATCAGTCAAACATATACAAGGAAGAACTACCATGTGAGATTTTTAGTTAATTTAGTTGAGTGTTTTAAATGAATTAAGAATAGAAGTATTGTGTTGCTGGAAATGTGAAGAATAGTAAGAACAAGGAGAGAGAGTGTAAACTTAGTCTACAACAATCTCCAAAGAAACCAACCCGGGGTAACTATCTAAACTCAAAGAAAAACATGAAGCCTGATTTGCTTGCTGTGGGTAAAGGTCAAACTGTTTTGAGATCTACCATTTTCGAAAAGAGAAGCTATGATAATGATCAGAGTATCAAGAATGGGTTGTTGGCTAAGTTGATGATGCAACCATCAAACCTTGGAAAACTGTCTAGCCGCCAGCCTTGACATAGGGACAGTCCGAGGGTCATATCTCAACAACCACAAGGAGTTAACCATCAAACTCGACTGCCATGGAAACTTAACTCATCAGGGTCTCACGTCGATTTGGAATCAAGTCCAAACCTTCTCAGATGAAAGAGTTATGGGTTCTACAAATCGGGTGATCCTGTATTGGCTATCTTTGAATTTTTCTAAGTTTAAAACATCTCAATCCTATATATGGCGACCAGGTGAGCATGCTAAGGTAAGTGATCATGTTTTCAAGAGTTCTTTTATCAATTACACAGATATGATGCACTTGTTTTTGTCAAAAGAGCCATGTGCAGATTATGATGAAGCTTGGAAGCATACAAGAAGAAAGAACAAGCATGTGGAAGACAAGCGGTTCAAGCCACCTGATTTGGATCAGGATAAGCACCAAGACGTCACTGACTTCATCCTCATCAAAGAAGCACCACCAGATGCAGCACACAAGCCAAAACCGAGCAAAAACCAATTTGGGATAAGATTATTACTCTTTGATAAACTTTCATGTGCTAACTTGCTTTGTTTCAATATATCAGGTTTGAGTAATGAATCAGGAACTACATGGATTAATGCCTTCTACATATCCAAACCAGTCAGCAACCATGCCTATCAAAGGGGCGTGCAAGGTTGTGAGTTTTAGTAATTTAGTGAGTGTTTAAATGAGATTAAGAAAGAGTTTGTTGCTGGAAATGTGAAGAATAGTAAGAACAGGAGAGAGAGTGAGGAATTTCGTGAGTGAGAGAGAGAGAAGGAGAGAATATGATTTCCTTGCCTTTCTTAGTTCTGGATACATGTCTTTATATAGACCAGACAATACATAAAATAATCAGACAAGTTTGAATAAAGAAAAGAATAAATTAATGGGACTGAGCAATGGCAGGGACTGAGGGATGCCAGGGACAGTCTGAGGGATGCCAGGGACTGAGGAATGGCAGGGACAGTCTGAGGAGGAGCAGAGGCACGTCCAGCAATGTAGGAAAGGGACAGGAGCTATGTGGTCCACTCTCCTTAACACAACATGTGACTTCTCTCCCTAAAGATTCTCTGCCTCTAGTCAACATCCTCTTTGGTTCCTCAAGCCTTGATTTATTCTTCTCTATCATTCATGTCTTCATGTCAACACTCCCCCTCAAGCTTGACCATGTGGAACAAGTCAAGCTTGGAAGCCATGAAGCATTCCCTCATTAAAACCACAACAAGTAAAAACCGCATGGGACAAAAACCACACCAAGGAAAAAGAGTAGAACACTTCATGGCAAGAGGATCAGTGACATGTGAGATCTATGAGTCCAAGCTTTGGATGAATGAACTCACAGACTTTGGTGCTAGCAGCCTTGGTAAAGATGTCAGCTAGCTGGTCTTCACTTCTGGTATAGCAAGGCAAGATGACTTTCTGCTCCACGGCTTGCCTCACCTTATGACAATCCACCTCAATGTGTTTAGTTCTCTCATGGAACACATTGTTGGAAGCTATGTGTATTGCAGCCTGGTTATCACAGTGCATGGTGATGGGTGTGGTAGTCTCAATTCCCAAGTCCTTAAGCAACCCTTTAATCCAAATCAGTTCACTTGTGAGCTTTCTCATGGCTCTATACTCTGCCTCAGCACTTGAACATGAGACCACCTTCTGCTTCTTGCTCTTCCATGTTACTAAATTACCTCCAATGAAAGTACAATAGCCGGTTGTAGACCTTCTATCTATCCTATCTCCAGCCCAATCAGCATCACAATAACCAACTATCTCAGTACTCTTGTTGCAACCCATCCAAACTCCTTGTCCTGGTGCTTCTCTTAAGTACCTCAGAATTCTTTCAACCATGTTCCAATGATGTATCTTGGGGGCTTGCATATGTTGGCTTACTTGGTTGACTGCGAAGCACACATCTGGTCTTGTGATAGTGAGATATATGAGTTTTCCCACCATTCTCCTATAGTGCTTCACATCTTCATAAGCCTTGTCTTCATACTCCCCCTCACGCTTTACTTTGTATCCCTCCTCTAGAGGTGTTTTAGCAGCTCTACCACCAAGGTCTCCAGCTTCCTTTAATACATCAAGGGTGTATTTCCTTTGGGACAGAAACAGTCCCTCCTTGGATCTACACATCTCAATCCCAAGAAAATATTTGAGCTCTCCCAAATCCTTGATATCAAATGTTGCCTTGAGGAATACTTTGGTGGAGCTGATCCCCTCTTTATCACTGCCTGTGATGATGATATCATCCACATAGATGAGAATCACAATGATCCCTTGCTGGCTGGTGAGAGTAAACAAAGTGTGATCAGCTTCAGATTTCACAAACCCTCTGCCATTAAGGGTTGTGCTCAGTTTGTGATACCAGGCTCTTGGAGATTGCTTCAGACCATAGATTGCCTTCCTCAGCCTCAATACATTACCAGGTTTGACCATGTTTTCCATCCCTGGTGGAGGCCGCATGTATACTTCATCTTCTAGCTCTCCTTGTAAGAATGCATTCTTGACATCCATTTGCCAAAGATCCCATTCCAAATTCACAGCAAGAGAAAGCAAAATCCTTATGGTGTGAAGCTTTGCCACTGGTGCAAAGGTTTCAAGATAGTCCTCACCATATACTTGAGTGTAGCCTCTTGCTACCAGCCTGGTCTTCTTCCTCTCAGGTTTCCCATTGGCTAAGTACTTAATTGTGAACAACAGCATGCTTGTTACTGCCTTCTTGCCTTTGGGAAGTTCAGTTTCAAACCAGGTTCCATTTTTCTCCATAGCACCCATCTCATCTCTTACTGAATCTCTCCATTCCTTAATTGCCATAGCCTCTTCATATGACCTTGGTATGTGATACGCCCTAAATTAAAGGATCACTCTGAAATTGGTGAGGGATAATCCTTGACTCCAATGGAACGTGAAACTCCAAAGAAACAAGGCGGTGGATCGAATGGTATGACACAAGAGATGCGGAAGCTCTTGATTTACCGTGGATCGTTAGGTCGCACAGAGGATGCGGAAGGCCTCTGATATTCCAACTCAATGCCCTAGGATATGACGCACCTAGACGACAATGAGGTTGACCCCCTGGATATGACGCACCAAGACAGATCGAAAAGTTCCCGAAGGAACAAAACTGAGAAACACTCTCAAGATTCCAAAAATATAACTCACAACTTATTTTATTTCAATGGAGATTACAACTTATTTATAGGAAACTAAACTTGCTCACAAAGCTAGTTATTTAATAGTCTAGGAAATCACAAAACAATGCATGGAGGAGAGAGAAGCTTTCCATGCAATTTATTCTCCAATTTTCGTCACTCTTTTTAGACAGCAAGGAAACCACTTGATTTTGGATCTTCTTGGGCTTGGAACTTGATAAAAATGGGCTGGACATGTTAGCTAACATCATGGGCTAATTTCTGAATGTCTTTCATGGCCATAACTTCATATATGAGCCCAAGATCACATCATACTCCTCCTCTTCAAAAAGATTTGTCCTCAAATCTTGCGCTTTCAGAGTGGCTCTGATACCAAATGATACGCCCTAAATTAAAGGATCACTCTGAAATTGGTGAGGGATAATCCTTGACTCCAATGGAACGTGAAACTCCAAAGAAACAAGGCGGTGGATCGAATGGTATGACACTGAAGATTTGAGTGGAAAAGAGTAAAACTCGTTTAAATGATCAAACAAGTTTCAGATCAAACTGAGTATGCAATCTGTTTTTAGTAAGCAAACTGAAAGAGAAGAAGTATTTTTGATTAATTCTTTTTCTTGTTACATTCTTAACTCTTTTACAACTTAATTATATAGATAAAACTACAGGTAAAACCAGTTGCCAAAACCATGGGCTAATGATGAAAACCAGAGGTGCATTCTGAGCAGAAAATATCTAGCCACTGTTTTTGACTTTCTTGACCTGCTTGCTTGCTTGCATGCTATCTGAGTGTTGGGCCACGTCCTGGGCTTCATTCTCTTCAGTCTCTTTACTCCTCTCTTGGTTACAGCCCAATGGATCACTCAGCTTTCTCCTCTTGGACTCATTCTCCTTCTCAGCTCTACAGCCCAATATCAGTGAAGAGGTGTGTGCTTGCTCTCTTTCAACATTCCCCCTCAAGATTGGCTGGTGGAGATCTAATAAGCCGATCTTGTGATGAAGAGCATCACACACCTTTGATGAAGTTGCCTTAGTAAAGATGTCAGCAACCTGATCAGAGCTCTTCACATAAGATGGAATGATCATACCTTCCTGAACCTTTTCTCTGATATAGTGACAGTCCACTTCAATATGCTTTGTTCTTTCATGGAATACTGAATTAGATGCAATGTGGATTGCCGCTTGATTATCACAGTGTAAGACAATCGGTTGAGATGATTCAACTCCAAGATCTTTAACCAGATGCTTCAGCCAGACAAGTTCTCCAGTGATGCTTGCCATTGCTCTATATTCAGCTTCAGCACTTGATCTTGAGATTACCTTCTGTTTTTTGCTCTTCCAGGTTACTAGATTGCCTCCTATAAAAGTACAATAGCCTGTTGTTGACTTTCTGTCATTCCTATCTCCTGCCCAGTCAGCATCACAATAGCCAACAATATCAGTATTTGAGTTGCATCCCATCCAAATACCTTTGCCAGGTGTGCCTTTGATGTATCTCAAGATCCTTTCCACCATTCTCCAATGATGTCTTCTTGGAGCATGCATATGTTGACTCACTTGATTCACTGCAAAGCATAAGTCAGGTCTAGTGATGGTGAGATAGATCAGCTTTCCTACCATTCTCTGATATTGCTTCTCATCAGCAGCTGGTTCCCCCTCAGGCTCATCTTTATAGTTCTCTTCAATGGGAGTTTTACATGGCTTAGACCCCAACTTTCCTGTCTCTGATAAAAGGTCTAAGGCATACTTTCTTTGGGAGAGAAACAAACCAGTATCAATCTTGCATACTTCAATCCCAAGAAAGTATTTTAGTTCCCCCAGATCCTTGATATCAAAAGTTCCCTTTAGAAGCTCTTTAGTGTGTTTAACACCATCTATATCATCACCAGTTATGATTATATCATCAACATAGATCAATACCACCACCATACCTTTGTCTCCTTTGATTGTGAATAAGGTATGATCCGCCTCAGATCTTTTAAAACCATCTTCAATCAAGCAACTACTTAACCTTTGGTACCATGCTCTAGGAGATTGTTTGAGTCCATAAATCGCCTTCTTGAGCTTACAAACTTTGGTGTTGTCAGCTGTATCATGAAAGCCTTCAGGAGGTTCCATGTATACTTCTTCTTCTAAATCTCCTTGCAAGAAGGCATTCTTCACATCCATTTGCCATAGATCCCATGATAGATTGGTAGCTATGGACAATAGAACTCTTACTGAATGTAGCTTGGCAACTGGGGCAAATGTCTCCCTATAATCTTCTCCATATTTCTGAGTAAATCCCTTAGCAACAAGTCTTGCTTTGTACCTCTCAATCTCTCCTAAGCTTGTGTATTTGATAGTATACACCCATCGGCAGCCTACAACCTTCTTGTTGCTTGGTAGGTTCACCATGTCCCACGTCCCATTCTTGAGCATAGATGCAATCTCCTCCTTCATTGCATTGACCCAAACATCACTCATACACGCTTCTTCATAAGTTGTAGGGATTCTGTGCTGATCAATCTTAGACAGGAAAGCTTGATGTGTGCTTGGAAGATGAGCCACAGAACAATAACCTTGAATTGGATGAGCAATAGCATGGCTGTTGTAGTAAACCCTAGTGTTCCTCCAATTCTCAGGGCCATGTCTTATTCTTTCACTTCTTCTTAAAGGTTGTGAAGCTGGTTCGTTTTCTGACTCAGCCTCCTCAGAATCTTCAATAACTACATCTTCTAATGAGGCAGAGCTTGATTCATCCAAATCTTGTAATTCCCCCTCTCCAGCATCTCCATCAGACTTTGAAGTCGATCCTTCTTCCTCAACATGATCACTTCCTTCTCTAGTATCTTCACTCTGTATGAGAGGTGTTCCCTGATTGGTTTCTCCATACTCGGTTGGTGTTGGTGTGGGTTTTGAACCAGAGAGTGTGTGTAGACCATCAAGGATAAATCTTAAGGTGGCTGCCCTGTCTCTAGAAGAAGTAAGATCTTCCAAGCTCTTCCAATCCTTTTTATTAAAGTATCCATGTGCTTCATCAAATTTTACTTCCCTTGAGATATAAACTCTCCTTGTGCTTGGATCATAGCACTTATAGCCCTTCTGAGTTGGAGAGTATCCTATAAACATACATCTGATGCTTCTTGGTTCCAGTTTGTTCCTTTGAGCCTCTGGAACAAAGACATAGCACACACAACCAAACACCTTCAGATGCTCATAGTTTGGTTTAGTGCCATTCAGGATCTCATATGGTGAAGCTCCTCCAAGCTGTTTTGTTGGAAGCCGGTTGATTAGATAAGCTGAAGTCATAACTGCATCTCCCCAATATTCCTTAGGAACTCCTTTCTCAAACATTATAGTTCTTGCAACTTCCATAAGGTGTCTATTCTTGCGTTCAGACACTCCATTTTGTTGGGGAGTGTAAGCGCAAGAGGTTTGATGCACAATGCCATGCTTCTCCAATATCCTTTTGAATTCCTTGCTCATGTACTCTCCACCATTGTCACTTCTAAATATCTTGATCTTAGCTCCATATTGAGTAGATACATATTCTTGAAACTTTGTGAATGCTTCAAGAACTAGGCTCTTTGATGGCAAGAGAGTAACCCATGTAAACTTTGATTTCTCATCAATGAAGGAAACAAAATACTTGTATTGATCTCTGGAGGTACATGGGGCTGTCCATACATCAGAGTGGACTAGATCAAAACACTCATTATACATAGTAGTTGACTCAGGAAAACTAGTTCTACAATGTTTCCCCAAAATACAAGCTTCACATCCATGATGATCCTGATCCAGCCTTGGTAAAGCAAGTTTAAGGACCTGGGAGTGTGGATGGCCAAGTCTAGCATGCCAAAAAACATCAGTACAACCAGACTTCATAGCTGAGTGGATCAATGCTGGCTGAATGCTATCCAAAACGTACAGACCATCCTTAGCACTTCCTTCCCCAATCTTTCCCCCTGACTTATTGTCCTGAAACCATACATCATCAGCACTAAACACTGCCAAGCATTCAAGGTCCTTTGTTGCCTTATGGACAGATAACAAATTAGATGTGAAATCTGGCATGTATAAGGCCTCAGAGCTCTTATTAAACAGTTCTAGTTCTCCAATTCCTCTAACTTCAATGTCCTGACCATTAGCAATACTAACCTTTCCAAAGTGAGGCCTAATATTGCATAGCAAGTCTGAATCACTAATCATGTGGTGTGAGGCTCCTGAATCTATAATGACAGGTTTATGAGTTTTACAGGCTGAGAAGCTCTTACCAGATTCGGTTAACTTGGCAATGCTCTTTATAAGTGCATCCAAGTCTGACTTCCTCACCACATCATCTCTTGGTGTATTGTTCCTCACTGGATAGTTCATTTCCTTTCTTGGTCGTAGTTCAGGTTTAAGCACCCAACACTTCTCCTTGGTATGTCCCATGCGCTTGCAGTGGTCACACTTCAGATTGTAATTTCTCCTATCAGTTTGTTGAAAAGGGCTTCCTCTACTCACATAAGCAGTCTCACTGGTTCCTTGGAAGAGACCTCTTGAACCCTCCTCCTTCTGGATCAGCATACAAACTTCATTGAGACTAGGAAGCTTGTCAAACCTTAGGATATGATGAATCATTCCCTTAAATGATCCATTGAGAGCAAGCAGTAATCCAAACACTTGATCTTGCTCACGCCTCTCATTCAGCTCCTTCACATCAGTTGTTGGAGGTCTGAGCAGCTCCAGTTCTGCCCATAGACTCCTGAACTCTCCAAAGAAATCCTTGAACAATCGCTCCTCTTGTTGAAGGTTGTTCAGTGCTTTCTTAACCTCAAAAATTCTACTGAGGTTAGAAATGTTCCCATAAACACTCAGTAGAGTATCCCATAGCTCCTTAGGCGTCTCACAGTATGAGTAAGCAGCAAGTATAGCTGGTTCTAGTGAGCTTTGTAGAACTGCTAAAACAAGCTGATCATCTTGTGTCCATTTGGACTCATCTTGGCTGGTTTCTTCTCCAGCCTTCTCTTTACCCTTGGACTTATCTTGAGTGCCTTCAATATGCTCCCACAAGCCTCGGCTCCTCAAGGCAGTTTTGGTGATTCTTGACCACAACAAGTAGTTGTCTCCTTTGAGTACAACTGGTATTATGATTTGCTTCTGATTTTCCATCTTAGAAAAACAGAGTAAAAACAGAGTAGAAAGTGTTTTGAGTATTTGATTTTCGCAGCAAACTGGTCTTCAAGAGCTAACACTGCTCTGATACCATGAAGATTTGAGTGGAAAAGAGTAAAACTCGTTTAAATGATCAAACAAGTTTCAGATCAAACTGAGTATGCAATCTGTTTTTAGTAAGCAAACTGAAAGAGAAGAAGTATTTTTGATTAATTCTTTTTCTTGTTACATTCTTAACTCTTTTACAACTTAATTATATAGATAAAACTACAGGTAAAACCAGTTGCCAAAACCATGGGCTAATGATGAAAACCAGAGGTGCATTCTGAGCAGAAAATATCTAGCCACTGTTTTTGACTTTCTTGACCTGCTTGCTTGCTTGCATGCTATCTGAGTGTTGGGCCACGTCCTGGGCTTCATTCTCTTCAGTCTCTTTACTCCTCTCTTGGTTACAGCCCAATGGATCACTCAGCTTTCTCCTCTTGGACTCATTCTCCTTCTCAGCTCTACAGCCCAATATCAGTGAAGAGGTGTGTGCTTGCTCTCTTTCAACAGACACAAGAGATGCGGAAGCTCTTGATTTACCGTGGATCGTTAGGTCGTACAGAGGATGCGGAAGGCCTCTGATATTCCAACTCAATGCCCTAGGATATGACGCACCTAGACGACAATGAGGTTGACCCCCTGGATATGACGCACCAAGACAGATCGAAAAGTTCCCGAAGGAACAAAACTGAGAAACACTCTCAAGATTCCAAAAATGTAACTCACAACTTATTTTATTTCAATGGAGATTACAACTTATTTATAGGAAACTAAACTTGCTCACAAAGCTAGTTATTTAATAGTCTAGGAAATCACAAAACAATGCATGGAGGAGAGAGAAGCTTTCCATGCAATTTATTCTCCAATTTTCGTCACTCTTTTTAGACAGCAAGGAAACCACTTGATTTTGGATCTTCTTGGGCTTGGAACTTGATAAAAATGGGCTGGATATGTTAGCTAACATCATGGGCCAATTTCTGAATGTCTTTCATGGCCATAACTTCATATATGAGCCCAAGATCACATCATCAACCTTAACTCCATCTGCACTCACAACAAAGCCTAGGAAAACCAAGTTATCTGTGCAAAAGGTGCACTTCTTCAAGTTGGCATAAAGCTTTTCACTTCTTAAAACACTCAAGACAGCCTTAAGATGATCTAGATGCTCTTCTAAGTTCTTGCTATACACTAAGATGTCATCAAAGTATACTACAACCGAAATGCCTATGAATGATCTAAGAACATGATTCATTAACCTCATGAATGTACTAGGTGCATTGGTTAATCCAAATGGCATAACTAACCACTCATACAATCCATGCTTAGTCTTAAAGGCAGTTTTCCATTCATCTCCTTCTTTCATCCTAATCTGATGATAACCACTTTTTAAATCTATCTTAGAAAAGATGCAAGAACCATGTAATTCATCAAGCATATCATCTAGTCTAGGGATAGGGTGGCGATACTTCACTGTGATGTTTTTGATTGATCTACAATCAACACACATACGCCATGTACCATCCTTCTTAGGCACTAGGAGCACTGGTACAGCACATGGGCTCAAACTCTCTCGGATATAGCCCTTCTCCATGAGTTCCTCTACTTGTCTTTGCAACTCCTTGGTCTCAACCGGATTGCTTCTATATGCTGGACGGTTTGGAAGTGTAGATCCTGGCACAAAGTCTATCTGGTGCTCAATCCCTCTTAATGGTGGTAAACCAATGGGATTGTCCTTTGGAAATACATCTTGAAACTCCTGCAAAAGAGACACCATTTCACTCGGATACACCGGTGTAGAATCAGTTAAGTTCAATAGAGACTCTTTAAACACAAGTAAGATAGCTGATTGTTTAGAGTTGAGAGTTCTTTTGATATCACCCATGTTGGCATAGAAGTTTGGCTGCTTAGTTCCAGCCGGTTTTAGATCAATCTCCTTCTTCTTTTGGAGTTGAACCTGATCTTGTTGCACTTCTTTGGGTGTCAAGGGAACCAGAGTAGTCTTCTTGCCTTTGAACAAGAAGGAATGCTTGTTGGTGAAGCCATCATGGATCACACGTCTATCTGATTGCCATGGTCTTCCAAGGAGTATGTGACCAGCTTGCATAGGCAACACATCACACAAGACTTCATCTTCATATCTCGCAATAGATAAGGGAATAAGAACATGACTTGAGACCTTCATGGTGCCTTCTTCATTCAGCCATTGCAACCGGTTAGGCTTGGGATGCTTTTGAACCTTCAATCCCAACTTCTGGACCATTGTCTCACTCGCAGCATTGACACAACTTCCTCCATCAACAATGAGGCTGCACACTTTTCCTTGGACCAAGCACCGGGTGTAGAAGAGGTTCTCACGTTGCTCTAGCTCCTCAGCCTTGTTTTGCAAGCTTAGAAGCCTTCTTGCAACTAAAAGCTTCCCCTGGACTGGTCCTTCTTCAAGTTCTTCCTCAGTGTCTTCTTGGTCAGACTCGGTGTTGTCATCTCCTGAGGTATACTCTCCATCTTCTAGTAAGAACATGACTCTCTTGTTGGTACACTCGTTGGCATAGTGTCCTCTTCCTTGGCACTTGAAGCATTTGACATCACGAGCTCTGGAACTAGATGCTTCAACCTTGCCCTTGCCCTTGTCAAGAGCACTGATTGGTTTGGCCTCTTCTCTTGGATAGGACTTGTTGTCCTTCTGGAATGGTTTGGACTCCTTAGAGTATGGTGACTTCTCTTCCTTGTTGTTGTGTAACCGGTTAGAGCCATACTGATTGCGTGAGTGTCCCCTCCTCTTGAGTTGTTGCTCCACAAGAATAGCCTTGTGTAGCATCTCTTCAAGCTCCACATAATGTTGCATCTCAACATTGTCTTGTATTTCTCGGTTTAGACCACAAAGGAACCTTGACATGGTTGCTTCTCTATCTTCTGATATGTTAGCCCTCAGCATGAGCAACTCCATCTCTTGGTAATACTCCTCCACTGATCTTGAACCTTGGGTAAGCTTCCTCAGCCGGTGGTGCAAGTCTCTAAGGTAATGGCTTGGAACAAACCTCTTGCGCATGATTGACTTCATCTCTGTCCAAGTTTCAACCGGTTCCTCTCCATTCCTTCTACGAGTTGTGAGGTATTGATCCCACCAACTCAAAGCATAGTCATAGAATTCAGTGGCAGCAATCTGAATCTTCTTGTGGTTGGTGTATTGCTTGCACTGAAAGACTAGTTCAATCTTCTTCTCCCACTCAAGATAGGCATCCGGATCAGCCTTGCCATGGAATGGGGGTATTTTGATCTTCAAACCAGCAAGATCATCTCCTTGGTTCACTCTTCTTTCTTGGGCACGCCTAGGTCTTCTTGAGGATGAGCTGAGGTGATCATATTCTTCATCAGTCTCCTCATAACCATCATGTTCTTGGCGAGTTGCTTGATGTGCGGCTTGTGGTCTCTCTTCTCTCCTAGTCTCTTGGTTTGGTAAGTGACTAGTAGCTCTCCTGATGTCTTCTCTCAACTCTCTTCTGATGTCACTGAGGCTGGTCCTCATCATCTCGGTCATGGTTGCAATCATGTTTTGATTGAGTTGAGCCGACATAGCTTCCATGAGTAGTTTGTTCTTCCGGACAAGTTCAGCTTCTTCTTCAGACTCGGACACCATTGTACCTGCTTAAAGACAAACAAGACAACCAGTAAAGGGTTCTAGGGAAGAAGATAAGCAAAAAGGAAAAGAAAAAACAAGCAAAAAGGAAAAGCAAACAAGCTTGTCTCGCAAGACAACAAGTAAAAAGGAAATCGGCTAAGTGAAAAGGAAATCGAATTCAAGCTAAATGGAAAAGCTTCTAAACTTTTTCCTAAACTCTTCTAAGGTGTTCTAGCAACCTAACAATCCTAGTATGCTCGTGTTCAAGGTGTTAAACAACCTAGACTAATGCACAAAGTGATCGGCAAGAAAGGGTATGCGGCTAGGGTTCTTCTCACTCTAGGGTATTCGCATGAAACCAAATAAGGAAAGTTAAGAATGCTTGTCTAATTTCTTATGCAGTCACGAGCAGCCCTAAACAAAGAGTTCTAACACTTTTTCAGGATGATATAGATTGCACACGGATTAGACAAACAAAAAGAAACAAGAAAACAAAGAGGATAGCGAGTACTTCCCAACCAAAGTTGCTCTGATACCACTTGATGCGTCCCTAGGATGCTCTTTGGTTGATGGGAATGGATAGATCCTTGCAAGAACGAATCAGAGACTCAAGTTCTTCAAGGCGTGTGGATTGAATGGTGACACAAGAGGGATGAATGATCTCTTGATACTCCTAGATGAATGATTTGGATATGACACACCAAACTAAACACCCTTAGACTCTGGATATGACACACCAGAACTCGGCACACTTCTTTTAGAGAGAGAGAGAGCCGCAAAAGATGAATGAGCTTGTATTAAAAAGGTTGGATGATCACATAAGGGTGTAGAGAACCCTTTAAATAAGAAACCAGAGAACACACTCTCTAGGGTTTCGACAATGCATCAAAAAGGAAAGAACTAAAACTATAGTTTATAAGTTTAGAATGAAATAAAATGCAACTTCTATTAGTCTTGGACCGAGAATAGCACTTAGGTGATATGTAGACAAGTTGTGGCCTCGTTAAAAACCTTCCTCCTGGAAAACCTCGTGGGACAAAACCAAAAGCAAGGAAAAGAGCACGCACCCCATGTCTTGCCTAGACACTAACTCAGTTTGGTGTAGAGATGGCTTGAATGGTGATCAAGACATCTCGGATCAAACCTTGTTCAAGACCTTCTTGTTGTGGATGTGAAGTGAGTAATCCAACAACATTCTCCTTGAGCTTCTTGACTCTGGAATGAGTCATGGGACCTTCAGGAATGGCTAGAGCATCCTCACCAAGTGGTTGATGCATTGTGGCTTCATGCGGCTCATCTAGACACTCCTTGTCCTCCTTAGTGATCCGGTCCATGATCACATCATTGGGTAAGCTTCCTCAGCCGGTGGTGCAAGTCTCTAAGGTAATGGCTTGGAGCAAACCTCTTACGCATGATTGACTTCATCTCTGTCCAAGTTTCAACCGGTTCCTCTCCATTCCTTCTACGAGTTGTGAGGTATTGATCCCACCAACTCAAAGCATAGTCATAGAATTCAGTGGCAGCAATCTGAATCTTCTTGTGGTTGGTGTATTGCTTGCACTGAAAGACTAGCTCAATCTTCTTCTCCCACTCAAGATAGGCATCCGGATCAGCCTTGCCATGGAATGGGGGTATTTTGATCTTCAAACCAGCAAGATCATCTCCTTGGTTCACTCTTCTTTCTTGGGCACGCCTAGGTCTTCTTGAGGATGAGCTGAGGTGATCATATTCTTCATCAGTCTCCTCATAACCATCATGTTCTTGGCGAGTTGCTTGATGTGCGGCTTGTGGTCTCTCTTCTCTCCTAGTCTCTTGGTTTGGTAAGTGACTAGTAGCTCTCCTGATGTCTTCTCTCAACTCTCTTCTGATGTCACTGAGGCTGGTCCTCATCATCTCGGTCATGGTTGCAATCATGTTTTGATTGAGTTGAGCCGACATAGCTTCCATGAGTAGTTTGTTCTTCCGGACAAGTTCAGCTTCTTCTTCAGACTCGGACACCATTGTACCTGCTTAAAGACAAACAAGACAACCAGTAAAGGGTTCTAGGGAAGAAGACAAGCAAAAAGGAAAAGAAAAACAAGCAAAAAGGAAAAGCAAACAAGCTTGTCTCGCAAGACAACAAGTAAAAAGGAAATCGGCTAAGTGAAAAGGAAATCGATTTCAAGCAAAATGGAAAAGCTTCTAATCTTTTTCCTAAACTCTTCTAAGGTGTTCTAGCAACCTAACAATCCTAGTATGCTCGTGTTCAAGGTGTTAAACAACCTAGACTAATGCACAAAGTGATCGGCAAGAAAGGGTATGCGGCTAGGGTTCTTCTCACTCTAGGGTTTTCGCATGCAACCAAATAAGGAAAGTTAAGAATGCTTGTCTAATCTCTTATGCAGTCACGAGCAGCCCTAAACAAAGAGTTCTAACACTTTTTCAGGATGATATAGATTGCACACGGATTAGACAAACAAAAAGAAACAAGAAAACAAAGAGGATAGCGAGTACTTCCCAACCAAAGTTGCTCTGATACCACTTGATGCGTCCCTAGGATGCTCTTTGGTTGATGGGAATGGATAGATCCTTGCAAGAACGAATCAGAGACTCGAGTTCTTCAAGGCGTGTGGATTGAATGGTGACACAAGAGGGATGAATGATCTCTTGATACTCCTAGATGAATGATTTGGATATGACACACCAAACTAAACACCCTTAGACTCTGGATATGACACACCAGAACTCGGCACACTTCTTTTAGAGAGAGAGAGAGCCGCAAAAGATGAATGAACTTGTATTGAAAAGGTTGGATGATTACATAAGGGTGTAGAGGACCCTTTAAATAAGAAACCAGAGAACACACTCTCTAGGGTTTCGACAATGCATCAAAAAAAGGAAAGAACTAAAACTATAGTTTATAAGTTTAGAATGAAATAAAATGCAACTTCTATTAGTCTTGGACCGAGAATAGCACTTAGGTGATATGTAGACAAGTTGTGGCCTCGTTAAAAACCTTCCTCCTGGAAAACCTCGTGGGACAAAACCAAAAGCAAGGAAAAGAGCACGCACCCCATGTCTTGCCTAGATACTAACTCAGTTTGGTGTAGAGATGGCTTGAATGGTGATCAAGACATCTCGGATCAAACCTTGTCCAAGACCTTCTTGTTGTGGATGTGAAGTGAGTAATCCAACAACATTCTCCTTGAGCTTCTTGACTCTGGAACGAGTCATGGGACCTTCAGGAATGGCTAGAGCATCCTCACCAAGTGGTTGATGCATTGTGGCTTCATGTGGCTCATCTAGACACTCCTTGTCCTCCTTAGTGATCCGGTCCATGATCACATCACCAGGGAGACACCAGGTCTTAGTGAAGAAGAGGCTGAGGAAACCACTGAAGTCACTCATCCTGATCATGAAGGGGGCAATGGAACTAGACATCCTGAAAGTCAACCACAACCTGAAGAAAATTCAATGGCTCATGATCAAGATGAGATGACATCAGATATAGAAAATGAGACTCAACCAGATGATCTAAGTGAAACAAATGAGGCAGAACCTGATCAGATACAGCCTTTGAGAAGGAGTACAAAGATTAGGAACCCTGCATCAAATTGGATCAACACAAGAGTATACTTCAATGCTGAAGCAGTAGCTCATCCAATCAGTGCAGTATGCTTCCTTGCTCAGTATCCAGAAGAACATCAAGCTTTCATCAGTGAATTGGATCAGGAATGGATACCAAGGTCATATGAGGAGGCTATGGAACATGAGGAGTGGAGAAATTTAGTTGGAAATGAGACTGATGCCATGATAGCAAATGATACATGGTATGAAGCTGAACTTTTCAAAGGCAAGAAGGCAGTAACAAGTAGATGGATCTTCACTATAAAGTATCTAACCAATGGAAAACAAGAAAGAAAGAAGACAAGACTAGTAGCAAGGGGATTCACTCAGACATATGGAGAGGACTACATTGATACTTTTGCACCAGTGGCTAAACTACATACAATAAGGATTGTTCTCTCTCTTGCTGTAAACTTGGAATGGGATCTATGGCAAATGGATGTGAAAAATGCCTTCCTACAAGGAGAGTTGGAAGATGAAGTGTACATGCGACCACCTCCTGGTCTAGAGAACCTTGTCAAACCAGGCAATGTTCTAAGGTTAAAGAAGGCAATCTATGGCTTGAAGCAATCACCAAGGGCCTGGTATCACAAGTTGAGCACAACACTCAATGGAAGAGGCTTTGTGAAATCTGAAGCTGATCACACTCTCTTCACATTAACCAGCCAACAAGGGATTGTGGTCATTCTTGTCTATGTAGATGACATTATCATCACTGGTAGTGACAAGGGAGGTATCATCTCAACTAAAACCTTTCTTAAAACAGCATTTGATATTAAAGATTTAGGAGAGTTAAAGTACTTCCTTGGGATTGAAATATGCCGATCTAAAGAGGGGATTTTCTTATCCCAAAGGAAGTACACACTTGACATCTTAAATGAGGCAGGAAACCTTGGAGGAAGAAAGGCCAAAACACCATTGGAAGAGGGCTACAAGGTACTGCGAGAGGGGGAGTTTGAAGATACACCCTTTGAAGATGTTAAGAAGTATAGGAGAATGGTTGGGAAACTTATCTATCTAACCATTACTCGTCCAGATGTGTGCTTTTCTGTGAACCAAGTGAGTCAACACATGAAAGCACCCAAAGTTCATCACTGGAACATGGTTGAGAGGATCTTGAGATACTTAAGAGAGGCTCATGGTCAAGGTGTGTGGATGGCGTGCAACAAGAGTACTGAAGTTGTGGGATACTCTGATGCTGATTGGGCTAGAGATAGAGTTGATAGGAGACCAACTACAAGGTATTGCACCTTCATTGGAGGGAATCTGGTCACATGGAAAAGCAAGAAGCAGAAGGTGGTATCTTGCTCAAGTGCTGAGGCAGAATATCGATCTATGAGGAAACTAACTAGTGAACTCATATGGATCAAGGGACTGCTTAAGGATTTGGGCATAGAGATCACTACACCCATGACAATGCATTGTGATAATCAGGCGGCCATACACATTGCATCTAACTCAGTGTTCCATGAGAGAACCAAACATATAGAGGTAGATTGCCACAAAGTGAGACAAGCAGTGGAGCAGCAAGTGATTCTTCCATGCTATACCAGAAGTGAAGATCAACTTGCTGATATATTCACTAAGGCAGCCAGCAGCAGGGTTTGTGAGTTCATTCATCCGAAGCTTGGACTCATAGACCTCACATGTCACTAATTCCCTTTCCATGAAGTGTTCTACTCTTTTTCCTTGCTTGGTTTTTATCCCAAGAGGTTTTGCCAAGTAAGGTTTTAATGAGGGAATGCTTCATGGTTTCCAAGCTTGACCAGTCCCTATGGTCAAGCTTGAGGGGGAGCATTGACATGAAGAAATAAAGAAGTCAAGAAAGAATAAGAAAGGATTCTGATGGTTGAAGAAGCAAGTGGTCGAGAAGACTTGTGACTCAAGTATGTCCGTACAGCCTTGCCATTAAAGTAACCCATCTGACCTAGGTTTACAAGGAAAGGCAAGGAAGAAGAAGCTAAACTCGTCTGGACCACATTTGAATGAGAATAGAGCTGTTGGAGAGTCTGGACAAGAGCAGGCAAGTTGGCTGAATAGAATACATTAAAAGTCACATGCTGCCCTAAGGGTTGGGACCACTCCAGAGAGGTCACTTTCATGGTCCAGACCTGGAGAAGACCATCATATTTTATTCTTATTCTTCTTGTCTTGATTAGTCTCTGAATGTCTTTAAATAATGTTGTTTGTAACCCAAAGAAAGCAAGGAAACAATTTCCTCATTAATCTATTCTCTCAGTTCTCTCTCTCTCTCTCCTTTATCTCTCACGAATTCCTTCCTCTCTCTCTCCTTAGTTCTTCATTTTCTTCATTTTCTTCCTGTTCTTCCTGTTCTTCAGCTTCTCTACCTAAACCAGACACTAAAACCACTTATTCTAACACTTCAGGGTGATTCGACACTGATTTATGAGTCCATATCAAGCTTCTTACATCGTGATTCATTCTGGTTTTATTTGTATCAAGAATAAATTCCCAAATCTCCAAACAGGATAAATTGGAATCACTTCGGTTAAAAGTGGGATAACTTCTTCATCATAAGTCCAATGATATTGATTCAACTTCAGGATGATTCTAAACTTATTTATGAGTCCAGATCAAGTTTCTTACATCGTGATTCATTCTGGTTTTATTTTTATCAAGAAGAAATTGCCAAATCTCCAAACAGGACAAACTGGAATCACTTCAGTTAAAAGTGGGATAACTTCTTCATCATAAGTCCTATGATCTTGAGTAAACTTCAGGGTGATTCGACACTGATTTATGAGTCCAAATCAAGCTTCTTACATCGTGATTCATTCTGGTTTTATTAGTATCAACAAGAAATTGCCAAATCTCCAAACAGGACAAACTTAAATCACTTCGGTTAAAAGTGGGATAACTTCTTCATCATAACTCCAATGATATTGGTTCAACTTCAGGGTGATTCTACACTTATTAATGAGTCCAGATCAAGCTTCTTACATCGTGATTCATTCTGGTTTTATTAGTATCAAGAATAAATTCCCAAATCTCCACACAGGACAAACTGGAATCACTTCGGTTAAAACTGGGATAACTTCTTCATCATAAGTCCAATGATATTGATTCAACTTCAGGGTGATTCGACACTGATTTATGAGTCCATATCAAGTTTCTTACATCGTGATTCATACTGGTTTTATTAGTATCAAGAAGAAATTGCCAAATCTCCAAACAGGGGAAACTAGAATCACTTCGGTTAAAAGTGGGATAACTTCTTCATCATAACTCCAATGATATTGATTCAACTTCTGGGTGATTCTACACTGATTAATGAGTCCAAATCAAGCTTCTTACATCTTGATTCATTCTGGTTTTATTAGTATCAAGAATAAATTCCCAAATCTCCAAACAGGACAAACTGGAATCACTTCGGTTAAAAGTGGGATAACTTCTTCATCATAAGTCCAATGATATTGATTCAACTTCAGGATGATTCTAAACTGATTTATGAGTCCAGATTATGTTTCTTACATCGTGATTCATTCTGGTTTTATTTGAATCAAGAAGAAATTGCCAAATCTCCAAACAGGGTAAACTGGAATCACTACGGTTAAAAGTGGGATAACTTCTTCATCATAAGTCCAATTATATTGATTCAACTTCAGGATGATTCTACACTGATTTATGAGTCCAAATCAAGCTTCTTACATCGTGAATCATTCTGGTTTTATTTGTATCAAGAAGAAATTACCAAATCTCCAAACAGGACAAACTGGAATCACTTCGGTTAAAATTGGGATAACTTCTTCATCATAACTCCAATGATATTGATTCAACTTCAGGGTGATTCTACACTGATTAATGAGTCCAAATCAAGCTTCATACATCTTGATTCATTCTGGCTTTATCAGTATCAAGAATAAATTCTCAAATCTCCAAACAGGGCAAACTGGAATCACTTCGGTTTAAAGTGG
The DNA here is from genome assembly GCA_905132885.1 of Moricandia moricandioides. Lineage (NCBI taxonomy): Eukaryota > Viridiplantae > Streptophyta > Magnoliopsida > Brassicales > Brassicaceae > Moricandia > Moricandia moricandioides. The sequence goes on along the minus strand of CAJHQQ010003929.1, from coordinate 13,902 downwards.
GATAACTTCTTCATCATAAGTCCAATGATATTGATTCAACTTCAGTGTGATTCGACACTGATTTATGAGTCCATATCAAGTTTCTTACATTGTGATTCATTCTGGTTTTATTAGTATCAAGAAGAAATTGCCAAATCTCCAAACAGGGCAAACTGGAATCACTTCGGCTAAAAGTGGGATAACTTCTTCATCATAACTCCAATGATATTGATTCAACTTCTGGGTGATTCTACACTGATTAATGAGTCCAAATCAAGCTTCTTACATCGTGATTCATTCTGGTTTTATTAGTATCAAGAATAAATTCCCAAATCTCCAAACAGGACAAACTGGAATCACTTCGGTTAAAAGTGGGATAACTTCTTCATCATAAGTCCAATGATATTGATTCAACTTCAGGATGATTCTAAACTTATTTATGAGTCCAGATCAAGTTTCTTACATCGTGATTCATTCTGGTTTTATTTTTATCAAGAAGAAATTGCCAAATCTCCAAACAGGGCAAACTGGAATCACTTCAGTTAAAAGTGGGATAACTTCTTCATTATAAGTCCTATGATCTTGAGTAAACTTCAGGGTGATTCGACACTGATTTATGAGTCCAAATCAAGCTTCTTACATCGTGATTCATTCTGGTTTTATTAGTATCAACAAGAAATTGCCAAATCTCCAAACAGGACAAACTTAAATCACTTCGGTTAAAAGTGGGATAACTTCTTCATCATAACTCCAATGATATTGGTTCAACTTCAGGGTGATTCTACACTTATTAATGAGTCCAGATCAAGCTTCTTACATCGTGATTCATTCTGGTTTTATTAGTATCAAGAATAAATTCCCAAATCTCCACACAGGACAAATTGGAATCACTTCGGTTAAAAGTGGGATAACTTCTTCATCATAAGTCCAATGATATTGATTCAACTTCAGGGTGATTCGACACTGATTTATGAGTCCATATCAAGTTTCTTACAACGTGATTCATACTGGTTTTATTAGTATCAAGAAGAAATTGCCAAATCTCCAAACAGGGCAAACTAGAATCACTTCGGCTAAAAGTGGGATAACTTCTTCATCATAACTCCAATGATATTGATTCAACTTCTGGGTGATTCTACACTGATTAATGAGTCAAAATCAAGCTTCTTACATCGTGATTCATTCTGGTTTTATTAGTATCAAGAATAAATTCCCAAATCTCCAAAAAGGACAAACTGGAATCACTTCGGTTAAAAGTGGGATAACTTCTTCATCATAAGTCCAATGATATTGATTCAACTTCAGGATGATTCTAAACTGATTTACGAGTCCAGATCATGTTTCTTACATCGTGATTCATTCTGGTTTTATTTGAATCAAGAAGAAATTGCCAAATCTCCAAACAGGGTAAACTGGAATCACTACGGTTAAAAGTGGGATAACTTCTTCATCATAAGTCCAATTATATTGATTCAACTTCAGGATGATTCTACACTGATTTATGAGTCCAAATCAAGCTTCTTACATCGTGATTCATTCTGGTTTTATTAGTATCAAGAAGAAATTGCCAAATCTCCAAACAGGACAAACTGGAATCACTTCAGTTAAAAGTGGGATAACTTCTTCATTATAAGTCCTATGATCTTGAGTAAACTTCAGGGTGATTCGACACTGATTTATGAGTCCAAATCAAGCTTCTTACATCGTGATTCATTCTGGTTTTATTAGTATCAACAAGAAATTGCCAAATCTCCAAACAGGACAAACTTAAATCACTTCTGTTAAAAGTGGGATAACTTCTTCATCATAACTCCAATGATATTGGTTCAACTTCAGGGTGATTCTACACTTATTAATGAGTCCAGATCAAGCTTCTTACATCGTGATTCATTCTGGTTTTATTAGTATCAAGAATAAATTCCCAAATCTCCAAACAGGACAAATTGGAATCACTTCGGTTAAAAGTGGGATAACTTCTTCATCATAAGTCCAATGATATTGATTCAACTTCAGGGTGATTCGACACTGATTTATGAGTCCATATCAAGTTTCTTACATCGTGATTCATACTGGTTTTATTAGTATCAAGAAGAAATTGTCAAATCTCCAAACAGGGCAAACTAGAATCACTTCGGTTAAAAGTGGGATAACTTCTTCATCATAACTCCAATGATATTTATTCAACTTCTGGGTGATTCTACACTGATTAATGAGTCTAAATCAAGCTTCTTACATCTTGATTCATTCTGGTTTTATTAGTATCAAGAATAAATTCCCAAATCTCCAAACAGGACAAACTGGAATCACTTCGGTTAAAAGTGGGATAACTTCTTCATCATAAGTCCAATGATATTGATTCAACTTCAGGATGATTCTAAACTGATTTACGAGTCCAGATCATGTTTCTTACATCGTGATTCATTCTGGTTTTATTTGAATCAAGAAGAAATTGCCAAATCTCCAAACAGGGTAAACTGGAATCACTACGGTTAAAAGTGGGATAACTTCTTCATCATAAGTCCAATTATATTGATTCAACTTCAGGATGATTCTACACTGATTTATGAGTCCAAATCAAGCTTCTTACATCGTGAATCATTCTGGTTTTATTTGTATCAAGAAGAAATTACCAAATCTCCAAACAGGACAAACTGGAATCACTTCGGTTAAAATTGGGATAACTTCTTCATCATAACTCCAATGATATTGATTCAACTTCAGGGTGATTCTACACTGATTAATGAGTCCAAATCAAGCTTCATACATCTTGATTCATTCTGGCTTTATCAGTATCAAGAATAAATTCTCAAATCTCCAAACAGGGCAAACTGGAATCACTTCGGTTAAAAGTGGGATAACTTCTTCATCATAAGTCCAATGATATTGATTCAACTTCAGTGTGATTCGACACTGATTTATGAGTCCATATCAAGTTTCTTACATCGTGATTCATACTGGTTTTATTAGTATCAAGAAGAAATTGCCAAATCTCAAACAGGGCAAACTAGAATCACTTCGGCTAAAAGTGGGATAACTTCTTCATCATAACTCCAATGATATTGATTCAACTTCTGGGTGATTCTACACTGATTAATGAGTCCAAATCAAGCTTCTTACATCGTGATTCATTCTGGTTTTATTAGTATCAAGAATAAATTCCCAAATCTCCAAACAGGACAAACTGGAATCACTTCGGTTAAAAGTGGGATAACTTCTTCATCATAAGTCCAATGATATTGATTCAACTTCAGGATGATTCTAAACTGATTACGAGTCCAGATCAAGTTTCTTACATCGTGATTCATTCTGGTTTTATTTGTATCAAGAAGAAATTGCCAAATCTCCAAACAGGGCAAACTGGAATCACTTCGGTTAAAAGTGGGATAACTTCTTCATCATAACTTCTATGATCTTGAGTCAACTTCAGGGTGATTCGACACTGATTTATGAGTCCAAAATCAAGCTTCTTACATCGTGATTCATTCTGGTTTTATTAGTATCAAGAAGAAATTGCCAAATCTCCAAACAGGGCAAACTGGAATCACTTCGGTTAAAAGTGGGATAACTTCTTCATCATAACTCCAATGATATTGATTCAACTTCAGGGTGATTCTATACTGATTAATGAGTCCAAATCAAGCTTCTTACATCGTGATTCATTCTGGTTTTATTAGTATCAAGAATAAATTCCCAAATCTCCAAACAGGACAAACTGGAATCACTTCGGTTAAAAGTGGGATAACTTCTTCATCATAAGTCCAATGATATTGATTCCACTTCAGGATGATTCTAAACTGATTTATGAGTCCAGATCAAGTTTCTTTCATCGTGATTCATTCTGGTTTTATTTGTATCAAGAAGAAATTGCCAAATCTCCAAACAGGACAAACTGGAATCACTTCAGTTAAAAGTGGGATAACTTCTTCATCATAAGTCCTATGATCTTGAGTAAACTTCAGGGTGATTCGACACTGATTTATGAGTCCAAATCAAGCTTCTTACATCGTGATTCATTCTGGTTTTATTAGTATCAAGAATAAATTCCCAAATCTCCAAACAGGGCAAACTAGAATCATTTCGGTTAAAAGTGGGATAACTTCTTCATCATAAGTCCAATGATATTGATTCAACTTCAGGGTGATTCTACACTGATTTATGAGCCCAGATCAAGTTTCTTACATCGTGATTCATTCTGGTTTTATTAGTATCAAGAATAAATTCCCAAATCTCCAAACAGGATAAACTGGAATCACTTCGGTTAAAAGTGGGATAACTTCTTCATCATAAGTCCAATGATATTGATTCAACTTCAGGGTGATTCGACACTGATTTATGAGTCCATATCAAGCTTCTTACATTGTGATCCATTCTGGTTTTTATTTGTATCAAGAAGAAATTGCCAAATCTCCAAACAGGGCAAACTGGAATCACTTCGGTTAAAATTGGGATAACTTCTTCATCATAACTCCAATGATATTGATTCAACTTCAGGGTGATTCTACACTGATTAATGAGTCCAAATCAAGCTTCTTACATCGTGATTCATTCTGGTTTTATTAGTATCAAGAATAAATTCCCAAATCTTCAAACTGGGCAAACTGGAATCACTTCGGTTAAAAGTGGGATAACTTCTTCATCATAAGTCCTATGATCTTGAGTAAACTTCAGGGTGATTCGACAACTGATTTATGAGTCCAGATCAAGCTTCTTACATCGTGATTCATTCTGTTTTATTAGTATCAAGAAGAAATTGCCAAATCTCCAAACATGACAAACTGGAATCACTTCGGTTAAAAGTGGGATAAACTTCTTCATCATAACTCCAATGATATTGATTCAACTTCAGGGTGATTCTACACTGATTAATGAGTCCAAATCAAGCTTCTTACATCGTGATTCATTCTGGTTTTATTAGTATCAAGAAAAAATTCCCAAATCTCCAAACAGGACAAACTAGAATCACTTCGGTTAAAAGTGGGATAACTTCTTCATCATAAGTCCATTATATTGATTCAACTTCAGGGTGATTCGACACTGATTTATGAGTCCAGATCAAGTTTCTTACATCGTGATTCAGTCTGGTTTTATTAGTATCAAGAAGAAATTGCCAAATCTCCAAACAGGACAAACTAGAATCACTTTGGTTAAAAGTGGGATAACTTCTTCATCATAACTCCAATGATATTGATTCAACTTCAGGGTGATTCTACAACTGATTAATGAGTCCAAATCAAGCTTCATACATCTTGATTCATTCTGGCTTTATCAGTATCAAGAATAAATTCCCAAATCTCCAAACAGGGCAAACTGGAATCACTTCGGTTAAAAGTGGGATAACTTCTTCATCATAAGTCCTATGATCTTGAGTCAACTTCAGGGTGATTTGACACTGATTTATGAATCCAAATCAAGCTTCTTACATCGTGATTCATTCTGGTTTTATTAGTATCAAGAAGAAATTGCCAAATCTCCAACAGGGCAAACTGGGAATCATTTCGGTTAAAAGTGGGATAACTTCTTCATCATAACTCCAATGATATTGATTCAACTTCAGGGTGATTCTAAACTGATTAATGAGTCCAATCAAGCTTCTTACATCGTGATTCATTCTGGTTTTATTAGTATCAAGAATAAATTCCCCAAATCTCCAAACAGGACAAACTGGAATCACTTCGGTTAAAAGTGGGATAACTTCTTCATCATAAGTCCAATGATATTGATTCGACTTCAAGGTGATTCGACACTGATTTATGAGTCCAGATCAAGTTTCTTACATCGTGATTCATTATGGTTATATTAGTATCAAGAAGAAATTGCCAAATCTCCAAACAGGGCAAACTGGAATCACTTCGGTTAAAAGTGGGATAACATCTTCATCATAACTTCTATGATCTTGAGTCAACTTCAGGGTGATTCGACACTGATTTATGAGTCCAAATCAAGCTTCCTACATCGTGATTCATTCTGGTTTTATTAGTATCAAGAAGAAATTGCCAATCTCCAAACAGGGCAACTGGAATCACTTCGGTTAAAAGTGGGATAACTTCTTCATCATAACTCCAATGATATTGATTCAACTTCAGGGTGATTCTATACTGATTAATAAGTCCAAATCAAGCTTCTTACATCGTGATTCATTCTGGTTTTATTAGTATCAAGAATAAATTCCCAAATCTCCAAACAGGACAAACTGGAATCACTTCGGTTAAAAGTGGGATAACTTCTTCATCATAAGTCCAATGATATTGATTCCACTTCAGGGATGATTCTAAACTGATTTATGAAGTCCAGATCAAGTTTCTTTCATCGTGATTCATTCTGGTTTTATTTGTATCAAGAAGAAATTGGCCAAATCTCCAAACAGGACAAACTGGAATCACTTCAGTTAAAAGTGGGATAACTTCTTCATCATAAGTCCTATGATATTTGAGTAAACTTCAGGTGATTCGACACTGAATTTATGAGTCCAAATCAAAGCTTCTTACAATCGTGATTCATTCTGGTTTTATTAGTATCAAGAAGAAATTGCCAAATCTCCAAACAGGGCAAACTGGAATCACTTCGGTTAAAAGTGGGATAACTTCTTCATCATAACTCCAATGATATTGATTCAACTTCAGGGTGATTCTACACTGATTTATGAGTCCAAATCAAGCTTCTTACATCGTGATTCATTCTGGTTTTATTAGTATCAAGAAGAAATTGCCCAAATCTCCAAACAGGGCAAACTGGAATCACTTCGGTTAAAAGTGGGATAACTTCTTCATCATAACTCCAATGATATTGATTCAACTTCAGGGTGATTCTACACTGATTTATGAGTCCAAATCAAGCTTCTTACATCGTGATTCATTCTGGTTTTATTAGTATCAAGAAGAAATTGCCAAATCTCCAAACAGGGCAAACTGGAATCACTTCGGTTAAAAGTGGGATAACTTCTTCATCATAACTCCAATGATATTGATTCAACTTCAGGGTGATTCTACACTGATTTATGAGTCCAAATCAAGCTTCTTACATCGTGATTCATTCTGGTTTTATTAGTATCAAGAAGAAATTGCCAAATCTCCAAACAGGGCAAACTGGAATCACTTCGGTTAAAAGTGGGATAACTTCTTCATCATAACTCCAATGATATTGATTCAACTTCAGGGTGATTCTACACTGATTTATGAGTCCAAATCAAGCTTCTTACATCGTGATTCATTCTGGTTTTATTAGTATCAAGAAGAAATTGCCCAAATCTCCAAACAGGGCAAACTGGAATCACTTCGGTTAAAAGTGGGATAACTTCTTCATCATAACTCCAATGATATTGATTCAACTTCAGGGTGATTCTACACTGATTTATGAGTCCAAATCAAGCTTCTTACATCGTGATTCATTCTGGTTTTATTAGTATCAAGAAGAAATTGCCCAAATCTCCAAACAGGGCAAACTGGAATCACTTCGGTTAAAAGTGGGATAACTTCTTCATCATAACTCCAATGATATTGATTCAACTTCAGGGTGATTCTACACTGATTAATGAGTCCAAATCAAGCTTCTTACATCGTGATTCATTCTGGTTTTATTAGTATCAAGAATAAATTGCCCAAATCTCCAAACAGGGCAAACTGGAATCACTTCGGTTAAAAGTGGGATAACTTCTTCATCATAACTCCAATGATCTTGATTCAACTTCAGGGTGATTCGACACTGATTTATGAGTCCAAATCAAGCTTCTTACATCGTGATTCATTCTGGTTTTATTAGTATCAAGAAGAAATTGCCAAATCTCCAAACAGGGCAAACTGGAATCACTTCGGTTAAAAGTGGGATAACTTCTTCATCATAACTCCAATGATATTGATTCAACTTCAGGGTGATTCTACACTGATTAATGAGTCCAAATCAAGCTTCTTACATCGTGATTCATTCTGGTTTTATTAGTATCAAGAATAAATTGCCAAATCTCCAAACAGGGCAAACTGGAATCACTTCGGTTAAAAGTGGGATAACTTCTTCATCATAACTCCAATGATATTGATTCAACTTCAGGGTGATTCTACACTGATTTATGAGTCCAAATCAAGCTTCTTACATCGTGATTCATTCTGGTTTTATTAGTATCAAGAAGAAATTGCCAAATCTCCAAACAGGGCAAACTGGAATCACTTCGGTTAAAAGTGGGATAACTTCTTCATCATAACTCCAATGATATTGATTCAACTTCAGGGTGATTCTACACTGATTTATGAGTCCAAATCAAGCTTCTTACATCGTGATTCATTCTGGTTTTATTAGTATCAAGAAGAAATTGCCCAAATCTCCAAACAGGGCAAACTGGAATCACTTCGGTTAAAAGTGGGATAACTTCTTCATCATAACTCCTATGATCTTGAGTCAACTTCAGGGTGATTCTACACTGATTTATGAGTCCAAATCAAGCTTCTTACATCGTGATTCATTCTGGTTTTATTAGTATCAAGAAGAAATTGCCAAATCTCCAAACAGGGCAAACTGGAATCACTTCGGTTAAAAGTGGGATAACTTCTTCATCATAACTCCAATGATATTGATTCAACTTCAGGGTGATTCTACACTGATTAATGAGTCCAAATCAAGCTTCTTACATCGTGATTCATTCTGGTTTTATTAGTATCAAGAATAAATTCCCAAATCTCCAAACAGGGCAAACTGGAATCACTTCGGTTAAAAGTGGGATAACTTCTTCATCATAAGTCCAATGATATTGATTCAACTTCAGGGTGATTCTACACTGATTTATGAGTCCAAATCAAGCTTCTTACATCGTGATTCATTCTGGTTTTATTAGTATCAAGAAGAAATTGCCAAATCTCCAAACAGGGCAAACTGGAATCACTTCGGTTAAAAGTGGGATAACTTCTTCATCATAACTCCAATGATATTGATTCAACTTCAGGGTGATTCTACACTGATTTAATGAGTCCAAATCAAGCTTCTTACATCGTGATTCATTCTGGTTTTATTAGTATCAAGAATAAATTGCCCAAATCTCCAAACAGGGCAAACTGGAATCACTTCGGTTAAAAGTGGGATAACTTCTTCATCATAAGTCCAATGATATTGATTCAACTTCAGGGATGATTCTACACTGATTTATGAGTCCAAATCAAGCTTCTTACATCGTGATTCATTCTGGTTTTATTAGTATCAAGAAGAAATTGCCAAATCTCCAAACAGGGCAAACTGGAATCACTTCGGTTAAAAGTGGGATAACTTCTTCATCATAAGTCCAATGATACTTGATTCAACTTCAGGGTGATTCTACACTGATTTATGAGTCCAAATCAAGCTTCTTACATCGTGATTCATTCTGGTTTTATTAGTATCAAGAAGAAATTGCCAAATCTCCAAACAGGGCAAACTGGAATCACTTCGGTTAAAAGTGGGATAACTTCTTCATCATAACTCCAATGATATTGATTCAACTTCAGGGTGATTCTACACTGATTAATGAGTCCAAATCAAGCTTCTTACATCGTGATTCATTCTGGTTTTATTAGTATCAAGAATAAATTCCCAAATCTCCAAACAGGACAAACTGGAATCACTTCGGTTAAAAGTGGGATAACTTCTTCATCATAAGTCCAATGATATTGATTCAACTTCAGGATGATTCTAAACTGATTTATGAGTCCAAATCAAGTTTCTTACATCGTGATTCATTCTGGTTTTATTAGTATCAAGAAGAAATTGCCAAATCTCCAAACAGGACAAACTGGAATCACTTCGGTTAAAAGTGGGATAACTTCTTCATCATAAGTCCAATGATATTGATTCAACTTCAGGGTGATTCGACACTGATTTATGAGTCCAAATCAAGCTTCTTACATCGTGATTCATTCTGGTTTTATTAGTATCAAGAAGAAATTGCCAAATCTCCAAACAGGGCAAACTGGAATCACTTCGGTTAAAAGTGGGATAACTTCTTCATCATAACTCCAATGATATTGATTCAACTTCAGGGTGATTCTACACTGATTAATGAGTCCAAATCAAGCTTCTTACATCGTGATTCATTCTGGTTTTATTAGTATCAAGAATAAATTCCCAAATCTCCAAACAGGACAAACTGGAATCACTTCGGTTAAAAGTGGGATAACTTCTTCATCATAAGTCCAATGATATTGATTCAACTTCAGGGTGATTCTACACTGATTTATGAGTCCAAATCAAGCTTCTTACATCGTGATTCATTCTGGTTTTATTAGTATCAAGAAGAAATTGCCAAATCTCCAAACAGGGCAAACTGGAATCACTTCGGTTAAAAGTGGGATAACTTCTTCATCATAACTCCAATGATATTGATTCAACTTCAGGGTGATTCTACACTGATTAATGAGTCCAAATCAAGCTTCTTACATCGTGATTCATTCTGGTTTTATTAGTATCAAGAATAAATTGCCAAATCTCCAAACAGGGCAAACTGGAATCACTTCGGTTAAAAGTGGGATAACTTCTTCATCATAAGTCCAATGATATTGATTCAACTTCAGGGTGATTCTACACTGATTTATGAGTCCAAATCAAGCTTCTTACATCGTGATTCATTCTGGTTTTATTAGTATCAAGAAGAAATTGCCAAATCTCCAAACAGGGCAAACTGGAATCACTTCGGTTAAAAGTGGGATAACTTCTTCATCATAACTCCAATGATATTGATTCAACTTCAGGGTGATTCTACACTGATTAATGAGTCCAAATCAAGCTTCTTACATCGTGATTCATTCTGGTTTTATTAGTATCAAGAATAAATTGCCCAAATCTCCAAACAGGGCAAACTGGAATCACTTCGGTTAAAAGTGGGATAACTTCTTCATCATAAGTCCAATGATATTGATTCAACTTCAGGGTGATTCTACACTGATTTATGAGTCCAAATCAAGCTTCTTACATCGTGATTCATTCTGGTTTTATTAGTATCAAGAAGAAATTGCCAAATCTCCAAACAGGACAAACTGGAATCACTTCGGTTAAAAGTGGGATAACTTCTTCATCATAACTCCTATGATATTGAGTCAACTTCAGGGTGATTCGACACTGATTTATGAGTCCAAATCAAGCTTCTTACATCGTGATTCATTCTGGTTTTATTAGTATCAAGAAGAAATTGCCAAATCTCCAAACAGGGCAAACTGGAATCACTTCGGTTAAAAGTGGGATAACTTCTTCATCATAACTCCAATGATATTGATTCAACTTCAGGGTGATTCTACACTGATTAATGAGTCCAAATCAAGCTTCTTACATCGTGATTCATTCTGGTTTTATTAGTATCAAGAAGAAATTGCCCAAATCTCCAAACAGGGCAAACTGGAATCACTTCGGTTAAAAGTGGGATAACTTCTTCATCATAACTCCAATGATATTGATTCAACTTCAGGGTGATTCTACACTGATTTATGAGTCCAAATCAAGCTTCTTACATCGTGATTCATTCTGGTTTTATTAGTATCAAGAAGAAATTGCCAAATCTCCAAACAGGGCAAACTGGAATCACTTCGGTTAAAAGTGGGATAACTTCTTCATCATAACTCCAATGATATTGATTCAACTTCAGGGTGATTCTACACTGATTTATGAGTCCAAATCAAGCTTCTTACATCGTGATTCATTCTGGTTTTATTAGTATCAAGAAGAAATTGCCCAAATCTCCAAACAGGGCAAACTGGAATCACTTCGGTTAAAAGTGGGATAACTTCTTCATCATAACTCCAATGATATTGATTCAACTTCAGGGTGATTCTACACTGATTTATGAGTCCAAATCAAGCTTCTTACATCGTGATTCATTCTGGTTTTATTAGTATCAAGAAGAAATTGCCAAATCTCCAAACAGGGCAAACTGGAATCACTTCGGTTAAAAGTGGGATAACTTCTTCATCATAACTCCAATGATATTGATTCAACTTCAGGGTGATTCTACACTGATTTATGAGTCCAAATCAAGCTTCTTACATCGTGATTCATTCTGGTTTTATTAGTATCAAGAAGAAATTGCCAAATCTCCAAACAGGGCAAACTGGAATCACTTCGGTTAAAAGTGGGATAACTTCTTCATCATAACTCCAATGATATTGATTCAACTTCAGGGTGATTCTACACTGATTTATGAGTCCAAATCAAGCTTCTTACATCGTGATTCATTCTGGTTTTATTAGTATCAAGAATAAATTGCCCAAATCTCCAAACAGGGCAAACTGGAATCACTTCGGTTAAAAGTGGGATAACTTCTTCATCATAACTCCAATGATCTTGAGTCAACTTCAGGGTGATTCTACACTGATTTATGAGTCCAAATCAAGCTTCTTACATCGTGATTCATTCTGGTTTTATTAGTATCAAGAAGAAATTGCCCAAATCTCCAAACAGGGCAAACTGGAATCACTTCGGTTAAAAGTGGGATAACTTCTTCATCATAACTCCAATGATATTGATTCAACTTCAGGGTGATTCTACACTGATTTAATGAGTCCAAATCAAGCTTCGTACATCGTGATTCATTCTGGTTTTATTAGTATCAAGAATAAATTCCCAAATCTCCAAACAGGGCAAACTGGAATCACTTCGGTTAAAAGTGGGATAACTTCTTCATCATAAGTCCAATGATATTGATTCAACTTCAGGGATGATTCTAAACTGATTTATGAGTCCAGAATCAAGTTTCTTACATCGTGATTCATTCTGGTTTTATTAGTATCAAGAAGAAATTGCCAAATCTCCAAACAGGACAAACTGGAATCACTTCGGTTAAAAGTGGGATAACTTCTTCATCATAAGTCCTATGATCTTGAGTCAAACTTCAGGGTGATTCGACACTGATTTATGAGTCCAAATCAAGCTTCTTACATCGTGATTCATTCTGGTTTTATTAGTATCAAGAATAAATTCCCAAATCTCCAAACAGGGCAAACTAGAATCATTTCGGTTAAAAGTGGGATAACTTCTTCATCATAAGTCCAATGATATTGATTCAACTTCAGGGTGATTCTACACTGATTTATGAGTCCAGATCAAGTTTCTTACATCGTGATTCATTCTGGTTTTATTAGTATCAAGAATAAATTCCCAAATCTCCAAACAGGATAAACTGGAATCACTTCGGTTAAAAGTGGGATAACTTCTTCATCATAAGTCCAATGATATTGATTCAACTTCAGGGTGATTCGACACTGATTTATGAGTCCAAATCAAGCTTCTTACATCGTGATTCATTCTGGTTTTATTTGTATCAAGAAGAAATTGCCAAATCTCCAAACAGGGCAAACTGGAATCACTTCGGTTAAAAGTGGGATAACTTCTTCATCATAACTCCAATGATATTGATTCAACTTCAGGGTGATTCTACACTGATTAATGAGTCCAAATCAAGCTTCTTACATCGTGATTCATTCTGGTTTTATTAGTATCAAGAATAAATTGCCAAATCTCCAAACAGGCAAACTGGAATCACTTCGGTTAAAAGTGGGATAACTTCTTCATCATAAGTCCTATGATCTTGAGTCAAACTTCAGGGTGATTCGACACTGATTTATGAGTCCAAATCAAGCTTCTTACATCGTGATTCATTCTGGTTTTATTAGTATCAAGAAGAAATTGCCAAATCTCCAAACAGGGCAAACTGGAATCACTTCGGTTAAAAGTGGGATAACTTCTTCATCATAACTCCAATGATATTGATTCAACTTCAGGGTGATTCTAACTGATTAATGAGTCCAAATCAAGCTTCTTATATCGTGATTCATTCTGGTTTTATTAGTATCAAGAATAAATTCCCAAATCTCCAAACAGGGACAAACTGGAATCACTTCGGTTAAAAGTGGGATAACTTCTTCATCATAAGTCCAATGATATTGATTCAACTTCAGGATGATTCTACACTGATTTATGAGTCCA
>CAJHQQ010003928.1:0-35752 GCA_905132885.1 Moricandia moricandioides | reverse complement strand
GCTATTCATGTTCTGTCCCTGAGAACCAGAGTACATCAGCTCTTGTGTAAGCTTTCATGCTGTTGACGCTATATTGGACCAAATTAAGCCATAAGGCTTTTCATAAAAATGTGAATATAAATGTCATTGGGCTTTCAGATTGCTGTAGGTCCAGAATAATGTGAATTAAATAAAAAATGGTAATGGGGTAGAGTCCCACATCGGCTAGCAAGAGGAAAAATGAGTAGTATATATACATACACTCACATACCTAAACTTAAATAGCTTGGGTGAGAGGAAGGCTCCTCATGCGCGCGCAACCGCCACCCTGCCGGCTCGGGCTTGGGTAAATGTGGCCTTACAAGATGTTCTTTTTGGGTCCAATTAAGCTCAACGTTTTGGTCCATTTTGGACCAACATACAGTTTGTTTGTTTGAAATAAATCAGAACAAATCAACAGAGGAGAGATCTTGCGGAGAAAGTTTCTCAACTTCACTTCCGAGATTTTCGCTAACGTCATTCAACAATTACGAAAATCAAATTTTTTCATACTCTTTAAAAATTCGTCTTCTCCTCTCTCATTTAATACTTTTTCATATCGGTGAAGAAAACCAGCAATCTCCCATCGTAAGTTTTATAGAGAGTGTTTTGTAGATTATTAGTTCATAGGGACGTTCTCGGGTGAAACGTGAATCGTCTATCATGGTTGTATCATGGGCTCTATTTTGTACAAGTTCGTCGTCTCATTACGGAGCAAATATTAAGAGTTAAGGAAAGAGATTTGTCTCAACTCCATGGTCTAATTCTATTCGTTTTTTATCTCGTCTTTTGAATCGAATATTTCCTTAACATTACTTTATTTATATCGTTTGTATTGATTCAGTTTTTCGGCGTTTACACGCTACTCTAGAATGAAGTGTCATTCTTCCCACTTTCGACCAGGCCATCCTTTTGCGACTGCAGAAACAAGAGGGTAAAACAGAAAGTAAGAGAGTGGAGGGTAGCGAAGCCTCGGCTCCGGAAAAGGGCACCGTCCGCCGGGGGACACTACTATTCAAGAGTTTTGTTCTTCTGTGACGAGAAGGGTTGAAAGAGTCGTTTTTTCACAACTCTAAATATTTTATATTTTATTTTATAAAATATTTTAGAGATTTTATCCTATAGCATATATTATTTTAGAAAATATGTGGTTGTTATTAATCCTTCATTTTAGAAAAGATTTTTGAGGCTAATCAGGGTCAACAGTAAGTATTTTTCTCTGATTTTTGTTGGTCTACCGTCTAAATTATGCTAATGTGTCTACATTTCAGTTTCTCATTATGTTAACTAGGTATGGGCGTTCGGGTACCCGTTGGCATTCGGGTCGTATTTTTCGGATTTCGGTTCTATTTTATAACACCTCATAGGTTCCATTTTAGTAAATTTGCAAATACGGGTCGGATTCACATATAACACATCGGTTTTGGATCGGTTTTATATCACCCATATATCGTCCGGATTCAGGTTATCTCGGATCGGTTCGGATATACCCGAAGTAAAATCTAAAATTTAAAAGCAAAACATAAGAAATATATACTTATTTATATATAATTTGAGTATTTAAGGTACTTATTTAAATTTTAAATACTAATTGTTAGATATTATATCAAAATAAATATGAAATTCAAGATTTGAAATATATATTTATTTTTCATATATTTATATTGTATATTAATTTGGATATTCAAATCGGTTTCTTCAGATATTTTTTCGGATTTTTCGGGTTTTCATGTTTTTCGGGTTACCCATTCGGGTTCGGTTAATAACACTTTGCGTTCAGATATGTTTTGTAACACCATACAAGATCCATTCGGATATTTTTTACATTTTGGATCGGATACGAATCGGGTTTTTCGGATTGGATTCGGTTCGGATTTTGGATTACGGATTTTATGCCCATGCCTAATGTTAACTATAGATTTAGGAATACATCCCGAATTAATATGATTGTTTTTTTTGTTTCACATAATAGAATACAAACCATATTTAATTTCGTTTTTGTGTTTTTTCTTCTAAGGGAATAGAAGTTTTTCACTATCTTTCTTTTCTTTTGTCTAGAAGTTTTTGACTTTGTCTGATTTTTTTCTATTTAATGTTAAATTTTTCTAGTAAAGACATTTAGCTTGCAAAGTAGCCCAATACAAAAAAAAACCTAGGTGATGATGGCCCAAAGCCCTGTACTCATAAACGAAGCATTTATTAGTCCCGATTCTTAAAAGGCATCTTGCATAATTACGCTTTCTTTGTTTTTTTTCATTGAAAATTGAATAACTATTAGTGAAATATTCAGTGAATTATTGATCTATTATATTTTAAATTTTCAGTTGGTGTTTTACATAAGTTCTGAGTTAAAGCAAAGACTATCAGAGACTTTCAATTTCTTTTGTTTAACTTCGCAGATATCTCAAGTTTATGGAGAAGTTCAAACTAATCCTTAAATAGATGATGTGGTCCATAGATAGATTCTCATTCTGAATATTTAAATGGACCATAAAATAAGTCTATATTCGCGTGACCACTTGAAGTATAGTAAAATATCTTTGAAATCAGCTTGTTTAGTATTCTAAAGTGTGCCTATCACTAGATTTTAAAATGTTGTTTAAATGTTGATCGTAATCTTGTATTTTAGCCTGTCATCTAGTAGATAAGTAAGCGTTTAGTTTTTTCTAATCATGTTTGGATTTCGGTTTTTAAATTTGTAATGTGTTGTGTCACCGTGTGTGCAGAATTTCATCGTGATCTTATATATTAACAAAAAAACTATATATTGTGATTAGTGAAGGTAGAACAGAGTATCTAGGAAAGGGATGAATAAGAGAGAGATTTTACTGAAGATATACTTTGATAACTTGTTTCTTACAATGGCGTTTTACATCTTTATTTATAGGGACAATAAGAACAATCTAGAGAGTGGACAAGTGTCTCTGACAGCTCATTGATCTCTATCCTGGAGAGCATCAAATCTGTTACACAAAGCTACCTGGTGATCTGGACCATTCGTACGGTCTGCAACTTGCTTTCCTCTGTTTTGTTTTAATAACGTTGTTACCGTTGTTGCAGGTTCTTGACGTGTAGCAGGAGGCATGTTGGGCTTGACTGTAGCAGGCCATGTTTCTTTACCCTCTTGAGCAGGTTGAAGTCTGACACAGTGGGTTGGTGCATCTTTTGACACACTAAGTTGACGGCATACTGCATATCAGGATAAGTAAGAGTAATGTATTGTAGTTTACCTGCTAAACTTCTGAAATACGTTGGGTTTGAGAAGAGCTTGTCCTGATGTAGAACTTTACTTAATTGCAGAGGTAGTGGAGTAGGCATAGGTGCACATTCCAACATCCCAGCGGCTTGAAGTAAGTGTGTGGCATACTTAGCTTGATTCAGGAAGAGACCAGTTGGAGTGAAGTGTGCTTGAATTCCGAGGAAGTAACTTAGAGGTCCCATGTCTTTCATTCTGAATTGTTGTTTGAGCGATTTCAACAGCTGCTGAGTGAGAACCTTTTTGTTGCATGTAACAACCATATCATCCACGTAAAGCAATAAAAACATCACATCTTTATCCTTCTGAAACACAAACAGCGATGGATCTCCTGAGTTGCAGACGAACCCAAATTCAAGAAGATAAGAGCTGAACTTGTCAAACCATGCTCTAGGGGCTTGCTTGAGTCCGTAGATGGCTTTGTGTAGAAGACAGACATAGTCAGGATGATCATTATCCTCAAACCCTGGGGGTTGCTTCATGTAGACCACTTCAGATAAATCACCATGCAGGAAAGTATTTTTCACGTCAAGTTGTCTTATGTCCCACCTTTCGGTCACAACAAGATGCATAATTATGCGAACTGTAGCAGTCCGTACAACAGGACTGTATGTTTCCAGGAAGTCAACTCCTTCTTCTTGTTCATTTCCTTTAGCTACTAGTCTTGACCGAAGCGTAAGGAGTGTGCCATCAGCTTTAAGTTTAGTTTTGTAACCCCATCTGCATCCAATTGGTTTGATGTCTAGCGGCAGTGGAACTAGACTCCAAGTCTTGGTTTCATGACAAGTATCTATCTCTTCTCCCATTGATGCTTTCCATCCTAAGTGATTTAGTGCATCAGCAACTGTTCTAGGTGGTTGAGGAATTCCTTTTACAATCATTAATGCATATCTTGGGTTCGGTTTCATTACTCCAGCTTTCCCTCTTGTTGTCATCATGTGCAGGTTTAGAGGAGCTGTATCCTGAACTGCAGAGTTAGCCAGGGCACTTGCAGGTGGTGAGTTTGACTCACTACTAGAGCTTGACACTGTGGAAGTATTATCGGATGACTCAGTTCCTTGGTGTGCAGGCAGATGACAACCAGGGGCTATGGCCGTTGGTGCAGAACTTAAAGGTACCGAGACTATTTTCCCAACTTCCTCTGTAGGAGATACTGTGTTGGCAGGAGTTGTTGCAGTCTTTGTCGATGTAGACTAAAGTCTCCACGCTGTAGCAAGGGGTGTTGTTGAGCTCGGGATCAAGTGACTATAAGTATCCTTGTAAGGAAGTCTTGCTTCGTCAAAAAGAACATGTCTGTTGATGTACACACGTCCAGTAGGCGGATGATAACATCTGTATCCCTTGTAGCGTTCATTGTATCCCAAGAAAACACAGAGCAGTGACTTTAGATCAAACTTGTTCTGTGCATATGGTCGAAGATAGGGAAAACATGCACAACCAAACACACGAAGAGCAGTGTAAACCGGAGCTTTGCCATTTAATATTTCAAAAGGACTGACCATCTTTTCGTTGACAGAGGATGGAAGGAGGTTGCTCAGGAAGGCTGCAGTGTAGAAGGCTTCTGTCCACAGATGGTGGGGAATAGAACTCTGGTAGAGCATCGACAGACCCAACTCTGTAATATATCTGTGTCGTCGCTTCAGCAAGACCATTTTGCTCTGGAGTGTGTGGGCAAGACACTATGTGTTTGATTCCATGCTCATTGAAGTGTTCTCTCAGCTTGTTGTTTATGAACTCACCACCTCCATCTGACTGAAACACTGATATTTTATGATTGTATTGATTTTCAACTTGTAGTTGGAATGTTTTGAAGAAATAAAACACATCAGACTTTGATTTAAGTGGATAGAACCAGCATAATCTTGAACAATTATCAATAAACATAACGTAGAATCTGAAACCTTGAATTGAGATAACATGTGCAGGACCCCAAACATCACAATGTATTCTTTCAAGAATCCTACTTGATCTGAAATCAGAACTAGAAAACGAAAGTTTACAGGTCTTGCCTAGTTGACATGCTTCACATAGAGACTGTGAAGTTTTATTAAACGAGATAGCCTTGATAAAAGATAGATGCTTTAACACTTGATCATTTGGATGTCCCAGCCTCATATGCCACACACTATCACTCGTTGACTGTTGCCTTGAGGAGTAGAACGACAGAAACCGTGGATCATCCAGCCGATACAGTCCCTTAACCTTGTTTCCCTGACTGAGAATTTTGTTGGTTGCCTTATCCTTTACATACACAGCAGTAGCGTCAAATGTAAACTCACAAGGATAGTCATCAGTAAGTTTAGACACTGAAAGAAGTGACTTTGTTATTTCAGGACAAACTATGACATCAAGGAGTGGAATGGTACCTGATGTTGATGGGATTGATGCAGAGCCAACATGTGTTATAGGCAAAAAGTCACCATTGCCGACTGTCACATGGTATGTACCATCATATTCTTGTGCCATATCCAGGTGTTGGGGTGAGCTTGTAACATGATGAGAGGAGCCATTGTCAGGATACAACTCAGCACCAGGATGATTTGTTGTTGAGGACATGGTGAGAACATTGGCCTGAGGAGGAGCTTCATTAATTGCAAAGGTTTCATCAAATCTTTTGTAACACTTGAATGCAAGATGGCCATAATTTCCGCAGATTTGACATGTAGGCCTTTGAGTGTTAGGAGAAGGTGAGTTCCTCTGAGCCCCTTGACCAAACTGTTGAGGGAAACCTCGTCCTTGGGTCGTGTATTGATTATGACGACGAAGTCCTCCCCTGTTTTGACCTCTTCCACGTCCTGAATATCCACCTCTATTGACATAGTAAGCTTAATGTGGCGATGCTTCAACTTGAGATTCATACGAATGCAGTTTGTCTTCAAATCCTATGAGCTTGTGAACGATATCTTCAAAGCAAGGCCCTAGAACCATATCCATGGAGTGTTCTATCACTGTACAGACAACTTCATACTCCTTGCCCAGACCATTAAGGACTCCATAGATCTTTTCATGTTTTGTGATTGGAGATCCAATGAAGTCTGGTTGGTCAAACAGAGATTTGATCTCAGAAAGATAAGTAGCCATTGTCTTTGTTCCTTTCACCGTAGTCTAAACTCTTCTCTGTAGATCAAGTTTACGTGTCGCAGATACCTGGTTATACTTCTTGGCTAGTGCTAACCAAACATCCTGAGATGTATGGAGACCGTAGACAGACTTCAGAGCATCTTCAGACAGGGTTCCATAAAGCCAAGCTAGTATGAGTTGATCCTTTTGAACCCATCTGTTGAACTCCGGATTTACAGCCTCTGCAACTTGATCTCCATTCCTGACTGCTATTGTCGGCGGAGGTCTTGGCTGATCACCCGTAACATAACCTAGCAGTAGATGACTAGAGAGGAACTGCTCAAATTGAAGTTTCCAAAGTAAGTAGTTTCCTTCTCTAAGCTTCAACGTGACAACTTGAGAGATAGTGAGGGCTGAGACTGCAATAGCATCTTGAGGAGCATCCATGACCTACTTCCTGTGCTCTGATACCATGAATGTAGAACAGAGTATCTAGGAAAGAGAGAGATTTTACTGAAGATATACTTTGATAACTTGTTTCTTACAATGACGTTTTACATCTTTATTTATAAGGACAATAAGAACAATCTAGAGAGTGGACATGTGTCTCTGACAGCTCATTGATCTTTATCCTGGAGAGCATCAAATCTGTTACACAGAGCTACCTGGTGAGCTGGACCATTCGTACAGTCTGCAACTTGCTTTCCTCTATTTTATTTTATTAACGTTGTTACCGTTGTTGCAGGTTCTTGATGAGTAGTAGGAGGCATGTTGGGCTTGACTGTAGCAGGCCATGTTTCCTTATCCTTTGGGCCATTGGGTTTAATAATTACCACAAAAAAAGATATATCGTGAATGTGGTAAGAGTAGAATTGTTGGATATAATTCTTATTTTAAGAAGAAAATTGATGGTCATAAACGTGGTGTTAGTATAACCATCTACCATGTACCAATTTGATACATCTATTCTATTAAATTAGAAGTCATTACTCATTTCATGTGTGATATTTTTTATTTGGACCATCATTAAAAAAAATTAATAAAATGTATTTCATTAAAACTAATGATAAAATATTTGTAACTACTTTAA
This sequence comes from Moricandia moricandioides, assembly GCA_905132885.1. Lineage (NCBI taxonomy): Eukaryota > Viridiplantae > Streptophyta > Magnoliopsida > Brassicales > Brassicaceae > Moricandia > Moricandia moricandioides. The sequence continues at coordinate 28,328 of CAJHQQ010003928.1, read as the reverse complement.
TCATAATATCTTTTGATATCTTTTTATTTAAAATATAAATATATATTAAAATTATAACAAATCTTTTGAAAAAGATTTTAGCAAGATCTCAACATTAAAAATTATATAACTATTTAATTAATTTCGAATTATCTAAAATATAATTATATATTAATATACATTCAGCTATATTTATAAAATGAAAAAAAAATGCTTTTATAAAATGAAATATAAAAATTCTATACTTATATATATACACAATAATATATCATCTAAATAAACATAAAAATTTGTTAAACGGTAATCTAACTTTGAAATCCAAATCAAAATTTAGTAGATATTAAATATAAAATAATTTTAAAATATTATTTTCATATATATTTTAATTTATTTATTAATCAAGTTCAAATCGAATAAGATAAAATATAAAATGTAAACTATAAAATTATTGTGTTTGTAATAGTTATAAAAAAATTTAAATATATGGCTAACGTTATATTTATACTACAAAGTTATGGTTTATATAACTAAGTTTATCAATAACTTATTATAATTTGGTGTTATATATTATCTAATTTTATAATATTATAATATTATTGGTCATGCGAGTTTTCTTTTTATACTCAAGTTATAGTTTATATAATAAAATTATCAATAACTTAATATAATTTTGTGTTATATATTATCTAACCTTATAATAACGTTTTTGTGACTTATCTATTATTACTATAAAATTTTATAAATTTTTATTTTTGTAGCAATATTTATTTTAAAAGATTATAATATAACAATACTATTTTACATAAATTTTTGTTTTATTTTAAATTTGAAATATATCAAAATTAAATTGCACCTATATGATAGATGAGTAAAATTTTGGCATATATACAATAATATATTATCTAAATAAACATAAAAATTTGCTAAACGGTAATTTAACTTTGCAATCCTAATCAGAATTTCTTATAAATGAAATATAAAATAATTTAAAATATAATTTTTACTCATATATATTTTTATTTAATAATCATATGCAAATCCAATAAAATAAATTTATAATAATAAATGGATTGAAACATTTGATATCAATATATAAACATAAAACTAACATATATATATATATATTATCTAAATAAACATTAAAATTTTGCTAAATGGTAATCTAACTTTGAGATCCAAATCAAAATTTAATATAATTTAAATATAAAATAATTTTGATATATGATTTTCATGTTTATGTTAACATGTATACTATAAAATTATTGTGTTTGTAATAGTTATATAAACATTTAAATATATGACTAATGTTACTAATGATATAAAAGATATATCTATGTATATAAAAATGAAAACAAAACCCGTGCTGTTACGCGGGTCAAATTCTAGTTTAGAATGGTTATTTGCAAAGTTGTTTATGAATACATACATCGTGTTTTCATATGCTGCAAATAACTAGATTTGCTTATAAAACACCATGTCTAAATAGATTTAAAAAAACTGATTTAATCATGTAACATAAAAAAAAAGAAAAATATATATGATATATCTTTACTACCTAGGATATACCGAAATCAATAAATATTCAACAAAAATACAAATTTGACTGGACATGTTGAAAATTAAATGAAAATACAAGTGAAAGTTATAGCTTTGTACAAATTTAGTAATTAAATAAATATCACTAGCCTTTGATCCGCGCGCCCGCGCGGGTGTTATTTTTAAAAATGACAAATATTTTAAGCAATTTATTTGATATAATTGTATATATGACTCGAAATTAATATTCGATATCCGTTATCCGATCTGTGATCTCATCCGTTTCGAAAAATGGATATTCAGGGATCCTGATAGTGATTTTACGGATTCGAATGATCCACGTACAAATTTGGATAATAAAAATTTAGGTCTGGATATTCGGATCTGGATATTAAATATTTAAAATTTAATTGTGTATATGTATTATATGTATATTATAATTTTATATAAAATAACAAATTTTTTATTTTATGAAATTTTAATGATTTTTAACGTTTTTAAATAATAATTTTAAATAAACTAAATATATGGTTAATAGTTAGTTTTTATTTATTTTTAATTAAAAAAACAGATCCGGATATCCGTGTGTATTCATATTTTATTCCGGATATCCTAACCCCGAATATCCGGATCTGGATAACAATTTTACGATCCAACGAATGCATATCCTAATCCGTATATCCTAAAATACCCCAAATATTTGACCCGTCCTAGACCTAATTGTGCATATGTATTATATGGTGATTAAATTTTTTAAATTTATAAATTACATAAGTTATTCTATATATATAAATCGTACAAATGAAAGTACATTGTATTTGTTTGTATATATAACCATTTATAATAAATATTAATATGTATTTTAGTCATTAAATTACTATGAAAAGTTATATGATTTTGTTATTGTAAATGAATAAGTTCAGATTATAATCAAAAATTATTAACATTTTTATTTTTTTTATAGTTCAAATATAGTTGAGTAACTTATATGAATATGAATAAAAAATAAAACTAATTTAATGCTATATATATGTATAATTCTGTTTTTATTATTAAAAAATAGAAAATATATAAACATTTTTTATGAAGTATTGGACATTCTGTTTGGATGCAGGGATAATATTTAGAACATGGTGTTATTTTGTTTGGATTCAGGGATACTATGAGTGGCATTCCTTGTAAATATTAAATAAATTTAAGGGTTATTTCTTATTTGTACTTGAGTTTTAATAAATTAGATTAGTGCAAGTTAAAACCAAAAACAAAAAACAAAAAACGAGACAAGTATGCACTTTCTGCCGCATATATCGTTTTCGTGTTTATACCATCACTAGTTCATCATTTCCTACTCTTTGTAGCTATCTTTTTATCATACTTTTGAATTGAAATGGAATTATAATTGGCATATTACCCTAAATTAATTATAGGTAATCGAGTTCAAGACCATATAAAGTTGATAGAAAGTGAGACAAAATGTCATTAGAAGATTTAAGAAAATGAAAAGGGATTTTGTAAATGAGAATAAACCTTCGTGATACCATGTTTTCTTAGACAACGTATTTGGTAGAAGGACCAACCTTTAATACAGATTGACGGAAAGGGAGACCAAATGTCTTTAGAAGCATTAAAATATTTTGAAATGGGTTGTTGGATGTGAGAATAAACCTTGATTCCTATCAAGTTTTGTAAACAACATATTCACTTCCTACCAAGTTGTATGAACAATATATTCACTTAGTTGAAGGATAAACCTTCATATTACGTTAACCTATATACATTTTTTACCAAAAAAAAACTCGCAAAAGATTTTATCCGGAAACTAACCTATCTATAAAAGCAAACATAAATTAAGAAATATTTCCGGAAGTTTTTTTGAATATATAGTATAGATTGTTATTCTTCTCAAGTTCTTGTTATTTTAATTGGCATCCAATAAAAAGTTGTTTGTAAATACATCATTAGACCAAATGCTAGAACTGGTAGTTGACAAATTGACATACAAATGGCCAGTTAATTTTATGCTGAATCTGAGAAATGCCTATTAACAGGATTAACACATCCGAATTATTTGAAATAATCTTATTTAAAAAAATCACAGCTGAACATTTACGTGTGTAGTAAAAAAGAATATATAATCATGATTAGACAATGATGAATATATACTTGCATTACTTGTTGCAAGTACAGTTTCTTTATACACAATTCTACTTGTTGCATACATCGACTCGACGCATCACACATCAACTCCCGAATGAGATTAGTTGTTTAGATGCTTGTTGTCCCCTTCTATTAAATTTTCCTGGCTCTTTATTTTCATAAACATTTACTAAATTATAAACCCATCAGTTATACGTGGTTATATTTTTATTAGAAAACCTAATATTCAAATACCATATAAGTGTAACAATAATTATGTCTCTAATGTGTGTTTTCTTTTCATAGGACCGACCTTACATTGGCCATCAAAGGAGAGAACTAAGAGCATCTTTAATCCTAGCACCCCAAAGTGGGGTGCTTATTTTTTTTATTTTTATTTTTTTATAATTTTTTTTAAAAAAAAAAAAAAATTAAAACGGACCAATCACGGGCCGCCACGTGTCAGCGGGGCCCGTGAACAGTGTAAGAGCTGGTGCTTAATTAGGAGCTATTAGAGCATGAACAAAAGGGGTTCTTAAGGGGTCTCTTAGCGGGTGGGACCCGCTAAATCCCTTAAGAACCACCTCTTAAATCTCCTATTTAAGAAGTGTTCTTAGTTGGGTTCTTGCACTGTTCGCGGGCCCCACTGACACGTGGCGGCCCGCGATTGATCCGTTTTTTTTTTTTTTTTGTCTCTTAGGGTTGAATATGCTCTAAGAAGTGGTGCTTAGCTTTTTGGTGGGTCCACCCATGAAGCACCCCTCCTAAGCACCTCTTAAGCACTCCCCTTAATGGTGCTCTAACCACATCAGGTCAAAACTAGTGAACACACCCAAAAAAATATTAGTCCAAAATTAAAATCGAAATGATTGAAGCACGTACTAGAGGGAAGAAAGGTCGAAGGAGAATGAAACTGGTATATTCCAAAGCATATACCAGTCCACTTATAAATTTTTGAAAATAAAAATGATATTAACCAATCAAAACTAAAAACTGGGACATTCTATTTTTTTTTACAAAAGAGCTATCTACCGTTAGATAGATCAATGGACTAATAATGTTCATCTTCGCATTTGTTAAAGATCTCGCTTTTTCAGTTTAAAGGCTATTAAAAGTGGAAGGTGTCTAAGGGTGGACACCAACAAGTTCACGAATCTAATGCGTTCGTTGTGGTTGGAGTTGTACAATGGCAGTAAATGTATTTCTTCACCATTTTAACATTTGTCGTCAGCGGTTAGTTTATAAAGAAAATGGTTATAAAATGTGTGTGTGACATGCGCATTAACTCATTTGTTTCGTGGATCTTCTTGTTATATAGTAGTCATTCAGAATCTTTCCTCAACATATGTTTTTATTGTTTCGTCGATTCTATTTTTGTTATAATTGGAATCAGACCGCAAAACCCACTAGTCGCTGGAGTTTGTAGAATAATCAAATAACTTTTTATCATGTAATACGTCTATAGTAACTAAGCATAACTGAAAACGTGGTAGAAAAATCCAAGTTATCATCTTCTTTTACAAACAATCCAAATTACCATCCTGATGCATAGAATACATCTCACTAAATATAAATTTTCAAACTAATACCAATCTTCTGTTATGTTCCACGATGCTTTGTCTCATATTGCGCATCCTTGGTTTCACCATGCGTGCGGGACATTAGTCAACAAATGTAATTTTCATTTTGTTGTTTTAATATATTTTTTGGGCAGAGCATGTTTTAAATTTAAATATATATATATATGTAATATAGAACTTAATATAATCGTGTAGAATATAGGATGCATAGTATTATGGGGGACTTTATCTCGGTTGTCATCACTATAAGTCAAGTAGTCAACATCGGGAAACCGTATGATGAAATTTCTATATACTACGTACGTAATATATCGCCTTCATGATTCATATTGATTAAGCATTGTCAGGTTAAGTATACTCAAATCATCTATTAAAATAAAATTCATCAAAGCAGATGTTATAAACGTGTGCAATTGATGTGATTCCACATTACTTTTAAAATATTTAATTTTCTAAATTATGAAACGATACTCTAATAAAATACTTGGTACATATGCTATATTCAATTTTAATCGCTAGTCTCCGTAACTACGGCTATACTAATAAATATAGTTTTTTACCAAAACTATGTATTTTTTTGTAACAGTACCAAAAATATGTTATTACAACATTCCTTGTCTTTGAAATGTCAAACATTGGAAGAAGATATATATATATATATATATATATATTAGTTCTATTCGTTTAGCTATTGCTAGTGACTGTGGTCCAATTGCGACCAAATGTTGTATAAAATTTGTGTATCTCTATAACTATACATCTATTTACAATTAATGCGTGCATACGATACAGATTCGTAACCAATATTTAATAAACAGATTAAAAAAAACGTAGTAAACTAATGTTTTAGGGGATAAATAATTATTTAAATCCACTACATAACATTTACAGTGCGTGCATACAATACAAATTCGTAACCCAATATTGAATAAACATATTAAAAGTAACAAAGTAACTAATGTTTTGGGGCTAAATAATTATTTTAGGTCCATAACCATACATCTACAATGCGCGCATACGATACATATTCGTAACCCATGTTGAATAAGCATATTAAAAGTAGCAAGTAGCAAACACAATAATTGGTAGATCTGAGTTAGATGGACAAGTCAAAAGTAGATCTCGCTCGATTTGTTGGCTTACTACGAAGATGTTATGTAACTCGAAATGATCTTGTTATTTATTGAAAGTAGTGAACAATGATTTTAAAAGGTTTCAAAGTGTTGCCGAAAATAGTAAAAATGCAAGCCCTAATTTTCTAGTTGTTTTTCTCTGGCTTGCTCTTCTGATCTCTCCTCCTTTTATAACCCGTGTCTGACCTCGTTCACCCTAGTACACGATTCTCTTCTTCTTAACGGGCCGGGCCTCCTTGTGGGCCGAACAATTGATCGACGTAACCAAAAGTCAAGCTCGGCTTCATTAGAGAGAAGCCCGTCGTTGTCGGCTGGCGCGCCGAGCTGGCGTTACTCCTCTTCATTAACTCGGTTACAATCGAACCGTACCCAAATCCGATGGACCGGCCCTTTACTTGATGGGTCGTGTGGAGGATGAAATCCATTTCTAACAATAATTAAGCCATTGTGCTTCAGTATGGTTCATCGTTTGTGACTAAACTACCTATTAAAAATTAATTTAACGGTCTTCCTTTTTGTAAAATATGATATGACACAACAATAAAAGAAAAGAGAGGGAAATGATAATATATATTTTTTCCTTGCCAAGAATTTCCAAAAGAAGAAGTAAATAATAGAAAAAAAGCAAAAAGAATCTAACTTACAAAGAAAACAAAAATCTAAACAAGTAAATGGAATATAATGGTGCCTCTACATCTCGCCGCGTAACCAGATAGGCCGTCCTCGTGCTGTCTTCTAGAGATTCTTCTCAATTGACTTTACTTTTCCCCACCTTGGCTTTTTGCATATTTGCATACAATTACCACTCAATTTTTTTTTAAAATAAACCTAAAAAAAATTATCATCAAAATTCTATTATGTAATTCTGTTTATGTATCGTTCATAAGTTAAATTTTACAAAATATTATAATTTAATTGATTGATAAAAATCATTATTTATTTATTTTAATCAGATCTAAAAATATAAGATAACTCTATAACCAATTAATACAAGTTAGTAAATGATTTATAAATCACTTATAGAGATTTTGAAATTATTTATTAAATAATTTAAAATATTTATTTTCTCTTACAATATCATTTTATTAGATTTTATAATTCATTGATAAGAATTTTATTAAATCATTTATAAATGTTTATAAATTCATTAATAAGACCTATAAAATTTATAAAATCGTTTGCCACTACTTCTGAATCCATTTATAATTGTATAAATGTATATTTAGAATAAATATAATTTATATAAAATTGTCACGTTGTTTATTATATATTAAACATAAGTAATTTAAGTGACTCTTTTGCTATATTTATATGTGAAATTTTACAAATTATTATAATTTGATGGTATTTATGATTTTATTTATTTTTTCAACATTAAAATATAAAGCGCATTCAAAAATAACTTATGGAACATCTCAAGACAAGGATAAACTAATTAAGTCATTGGAGAACCAAAATGCAAAGATTCTGGCTCAATTAGGGGAAAACAAGATACAAACTCAAACGATGATGAAGAAGTTGAGATAACAGTTCGAGGATCTTTTCTACACTTTTTTCTTTTAATTTTTTTATTAAAAACTTTTATGTACTAACATATTAACTAAATTTTAAATTATAATTAATTGCTTTTCTTAATATTTTTAACAATCTAATTAAATTTTAAAAATTCTCAATGAATTTTTGACATAAGTTTTCTCGAGAAATTTTGGACAAAATATTATGTAGAAAGGGTTATCGGAAAGTCTTGATTATATTTCCGATGAAAATAATTCTGTCAATCCCAACAACAACTTGTTCGTCGGAAAATTTTGTGACGACCCTAAGTCCATCGAGAATGTTTTTGAAGAATATGTATATAGGTAATTTCATCGGTAATTTGTTAGAAAAATTACCGATGGACATATAATCATCAAAAGAATTTTGGCGCATTTGTATTCTTAAGGAAATTTTCCAACAAATTCCAACGACTTTTTTATAGATTTTTTTGTTGGAAATTCACAAGGAAACTGTCCATCAAAAATTCGTTGAGAATTCGTCGGGATGTGACAAAATCTCAATAAAAAAAAAATTTTCTCGAAGAAATAGATTTTATGTAACGATTTGTTCGACATGAATGTCTTTTCCCTAGTTTGTTAAGAATTACGTGTTTTTTGTAGTAAGTTATAGATTATTCAGATCTAAAATAAAATATAATTCATATTGTTATTTAGGGAACTGAATTATTTTTCACCAATGTAAAGCCTAATTATTTAGTTTTCATCTAATATTTTTTGTAACTTTTTTTTGACATCTCAGATTTTTTTTAACTAATTGAGCATATATCAATAGTCTGATATATATTTAAAAGAAAAACAACTCATATATATATAAGACAAAACTGTAGTTTGACATAATTTATTTCGGCGTTAGGATATGTTCTTAAATGAAACATTGACATTTTGTGGTCTTTCCTTTTTTACAACATTTTGTGGAATCTCTTTTCTAATTTTTCTTAGAAATTGGGGAAGGATTTGTAGGATGGAGATTTAAAGAACCGTTTTACAATACAAGAATATATGCATTCATTTTTTTTGTCTATTCTAAGTTCGCATTTTCTCGTTAATAATTTATGTTAACGTGTCAACTTTTTGTTAGCGGCAATAGATTTCTTTTTCTTCTATTTAGCCTAAATTCAACTATAGCATGAATATGTCAACCTTTTTGTTGTGAATAAGGACATCTCCAACAGCCTTATCCTTTTATTTTTGAGGAGTTTTACATTGTAATAACTCTTCATTCTGCCAAACTTGAAGATGCATTATTCATCCCTTTAAAACATTATTCACTTTTTATTTTAGGTCCTATAATTATATATATTTTACAATCGTATGAATAAAATTTTATATTTAATAATTTAGTACTTATTGTTATTTTTGCTTTGATATATTCCGATTAAAATTATTTCATTAACACTTTTTACTATTTATAGTTATATTTGACTATAAAGTATTGTACTTTCTTAAAAATAATTTATTTTAATATGTTTCAAACAATATCTTTATTATTCTTTGAAATTTTAATGATTATAATTAACTATTAATAATATAGAAGACTAAAGTATAAATTACTAAATTTTCTAAAAATAGATTTGAGGGTGAGTTTTGGAGAATCACCCTCTCATCCCCTTATTTTTGAAGATGTCTCTATTAAAAATGAAGAACCTATTGAAGATGCACTAAAACCTAATACTAATTCAGTATTCTCTCAATTTCATATTAATTTTCGTTTTATCTTATACAATTTGTTTCAATATAAACGTCATTTTATAATTTTAAAATGAATATTAAATATATATTTTCAAGTTTTTATCCTTACTTTTAACTTATTAATTAACAAAATTAAAAAAATTAATATATTAAATATGGTAAAGTTAAAAATTTAATCAGTTTTTAATTCATGTGTAAAAACATTTTATTGATTAAAATCAGAGGGAGTATTAGTTACCGAAAATTTTCTCACTACATAATCACACTATGAAGGTAAAATAACCATCTATGAGATATAATATACTCAGAGCCAGAGGTGTTTGTGATGTTGCGTAAATTGCCTAAGATCATGATGTCGATGATAATGACCACTATAGTTTAAAATTAAGTGAATAGAATCTCAACTCAAGTAATAAATTTCTCTTGACCAAAAAGAAGTAAGAAATCACATAAAAATGGGTGGGGATAGGAAGGGAGGATACTGATAAGAATTAAAGTGTATATTAGCTTTAGCAAATTATAATAGATAAAAGAATCTTACAAATACAGATGGAACTCTTGCAGTGGTTCATCTTATAGTATGTATGCCACTCACTATTTATTTATGCTGTTATATGTACATACTGAGACAAACAAATCATACCACTCAAAATTGTATTTAGAATGGAGTACAATTATCTTTCTATTATAATATTGTATATGGGCGTCGGTTCTAAATTAGATTTGCTTTCAATTTATAAATCTTGTCTCATAAAATTAATTTTCTGGACCGATGCCTCCGGACCCCGAACCCGTTTCCACACACTATGAAATTACGCTTCATTATTTTGCAGTACAAAATACATTATCCCAAAGATTAGCTCAATACATAAAGGGGAAATTCTAATTATACTTTAAATTTGATATCACTTTGCAAATTTAACTTTAATGAATGATTATTTGTAAAAATACCTTAATTTTTTGATGAAAATAGATTTAATTAATTTTTTTAAATACTTATAAAAAAATTTAGAAATTCAACCATAACCCTTTAACACTAAACCCTAAACAATAATTATTAAAGTATAAACTCAAATGTTAATATATTTTTGATAGTGTGTATTTTTGTAAAATGGTACTTAACTTATGCTATTTTTGGTAATTTCTCATATATAAATATACTTATTATTATTTATGACTAAACAAATAGAAATAAGAAATACTGTAAGATAGCTAAAAAACTTTTATAACAAAATAACTCACTAAAATAACTTTTATTATATATGTATATATATCTCTACCGTTAATTAATTAAAAAATAGGGTTTAGTTTTCTATAGATGAAGTTTAGGTTTTGGGATTGAGGTTACAGTCTAGAACTTAAATTTGGAATTTATTTATGTTAAATGTATTTTTCATTAAGAGTACCTTAATATTTTCCTCTTTAATGAATGACTTTTTGGTTTCTTTATATGTCATTTTTGTAATAATTTTTTAAACAATTATGAGAATTGCCTTAAAATAAATACTTATCATTATATTCCAAAAATTACTTATTATATAAATATTATTGGGTTGTTTGCAAGGACAGACGTAGTAAACAATTAAGATTAATCAAATGTCTGAGTCCCTATCTAATTATAAAATATATTTGAAATTTTTTATGTGCCTCCGATTTAATACATGTTTAAATCCGACCCTACTTGTTTGATAACTCCAAGTTGCAGCAGTACGAAGTTTATTGCTTTAATCGTGTTACTAATCTGAAAACGATAAAAAAAAGTTGTCACTAGAAGATATTATTATTTTCTTTATTTGTTATTTCTATCTTTTTAACAATTTAGGATTAGCCTTTACCCCCGAAAAATTATTTTCGTATATTCCTCCTTTCCGTTTATATTTGTGTCCGATGGAATTCTTGTTAAGCAACCTAGTTTAATTTCGTAAACGATGGATATACTGAAACAGTGAAACGTCCCCGTGCATTAAGAAAACAAAACATGAAAGGAAGTTACCAAACAAAGTTGTTAAAACCTAATTCCTCTCATAAGATTTTTTAAATGGAATGATCAATGTTGAGTAGAAAGTAATATAGGTAAAAAAGGGCACCCCAGCCATTATTTTATTGGATTAAGTTTTTTTCACACCATTACTTTTATAATGAAATTTCGATACATTCTCAAAACATTAACAAAGCAAAAAAAAATCAACAAGTAATGTGTTTACCAAATAGAGAAAGAAAGATGTGAGTTGTATAAACCATATATGATTTAAAGTTCTAATCAGGTGTTCTCTACTAATCTATTTGCGTCACCTGTTTTTACCTTTTATTTTCACGTACACGTCCGATTAGTAAACGAGGAGCATTACCAGGAAGGACCTTGTCATTAGGAAATGAGTTAATGTTCTTCATGTTAATGCTTTGTTCAATGGCTGCTTAAGTATCATGATCGTTAGAAAGGCATAGGTAGTGACCAATTCAAGAATAGCTAAACACCAAAACATTTTTGATATTTTCTGGTAAGTATAAAGATGCATTAGATATGTATTATTCAAAGATATGAGAACCATTAATCTTTAGGTAATTGATATTGTTAATGAAGATAAGAATGAATTAGGTGCGCTTATAAAAACAATTAGTATCGAACACACATACTTTAACAGGTATAGTATAAAAGTAAACTTGAATCAACTTGGAATCTTTACAACAATTTGTAACGTTTGATATTATTAACCACCAAAAAAGGTTTTTATTTTTTTCCTTTGAACCTTTAATTGGAGCCATTAAAAGTGGGTGCCCCCACCAGTCTTCCCAAATTCAACTGTCCTCGTCACCCAAAATAAATCAACGTTCAGAATTGATCCACGCAAACACTGTGTTAAGTCAATTTTTTTAACTTGAAACTGAATATTGTAAAGCCACTCGATGGATTTTTCTTTTTAAAATAAGTAATTTTAAAACTGAGGTTTTCTTTTATACAATGGAGAAAAAGATGTTGCCCAGCAAATAATGGAGGGAAAAAAAACCTGTAGAAATTCTATTTTCTTTTTCTTTCTTTTTCTTTTCATAACAAATCAAATGTAAAATGCTGAAAACGAGGAGTATGCATGTACAAACATCAGCTGACCAAAATACGCATACATTTACTGCCATAGATTACTGTGTTTATTTGACATGCATACATACACTTGCCAAAAACTTTAAAAAAAAAAAGAAGTTGACATCATACACATATATATACTACAAGTAAATGCTCTGTAATTAATTTGACTATGCTGAAAAATCAAAATATATATATCAGAGGAATACTTTAGGATATATCCAAAAAAAAATTTGTCACCAAAATAGATTTTAAAAAGAAAAATGATCGAAATAGACTTTATTAAAGGATGTAAATATACATTTGTGTTTCTTGTGTTAACTAATCTAAACTTAGAGTTTAGAAGTATAAGGTGAAGTTTTGAAGGTAAAGTTTAAAATTAAAAAAAAAAAATTTTTTTTTTATTTTGCTCATTTTTTCTGTAATGTCTATTTTGACAAAAAAAACTTAAAAATATCTATTTGAGAAATTTGTCCTATATACTATGATAAATTTGTAAACATATATTTAAAAAATATGATATATAAAAGGAATGTTTTGAAATAGGACAAGAATATAAGATTATTACTATCACAGATTTATTAATATTAAGAGTAAATATATTATAACCATATGTAGTATCATTTATCAAATAAAACACATCAACAAATCTTACAAAAAATACTCAGTGAAGAATTTTGCAAAATGGTGAACTTCGTTTGAATCAAAAATGTGGAAGATTCATATTTTTTTTTGGTAACACGAAAACAATCCCTCTTGGTCAAGTTTTATATGATAAGCGTTATATAAATCTAATATCTCACTGATTCCTCTGTTCTTCAGTCTTCATCATATTCTTTATTGTTCATATGCCATGTTGTTCCACAGAAACTATGATTTCCTACAAGATTTTGATCTCACTTTATATATTTGAAATGACGTATTTACCCCTAGAAACTCAAAACACTAAAGAGGAACCGCTTTTTACTTCTAGTACCCATAATACCAACTTCAGAGCCAAGTGTCTATAAATACAGAGCATAATCACACCATCTTTCCTCACACAAATCACACAAACACAATCAAAAATACATTAGTCACAAGAAAATTAAGTTTCTCTTAATTTTTTCAAGAACCTTTTATAACTTCTCGTAACCCAATGGGTCATGGTACAAACAGAGTAGAAGACATGGCGTCTCCCAACAACGAAAACGCTAGAGAAACGATCGTGGAGATACATAGCGTTTGCCTTCCACCGAAGAAAACAGCGTTTCAGAAACTGAAGAAGCGTTTTGGTGATGTTTTCTTCCCTGATGATCCGTTAGAGAGGTTTAGGAACCAGACATGGAGAAACAAAGTGATTCTTGGTCTTCAAAGCTTGTTTCCTATATTCACTTGGGGTTCTCAGTATGATCTCAAGCTTCTTAGGTCTGATGTTGTCTCTGGTCTCACCATTGCTAGTCTCGCCATACCTCAGGTAATGCAACTTTTAAAATCTCTTTTTTTTTTGTTTGTTAGGAATATCATTTTTTATATCTGGTTTTTGATGTGATTATATTCATTTCCTTTAGAAATTGATTTTACTATCCTTCAATTTTATATATAAATAAAAATTGTGGAAATGATTTATCTGATTTAAAAAAAAAATCAAAATTGTTTTGCAATTCTTCTAATTTGTTATCATATTATTTTTCAAATTTGACTAAAGAAAGAAGAATTTGATGTTTTTTATTTATTTATATGTTGGTAGGGTAATAAAAGGTAATTAAAGAGATTTTGTTATTAAATCGTTGAGTAGTGTGGGGATAACTGGTTGGACTCAGAGAGTTTAAAGCAAAAGAAAAAAACTCTTTATGTTTCTCTGTTTTGAAGTATTTAATGTCATTCAATGTTTCAATAAATTAATTTCGTTAATTTCATAGTGGGTCGCTTAGAATTATCCAAAACGTTATTTTAATCATTGTATTTGTTTCAATATTTGTGAGCTAATTGTGAAATTTAAATTACAGGGAATCAGCTATGCCAAGCTGGCTAACTTACCACCCATAGTTGGTCTTTGTAAGTATCAGTCATCATCACCTAATTAGACTAATCAGTGTAATTAACTAAATCAGACTCTAATTTAATCAATTTGGTGGTTGCATGCAGATTCAAGCTTTGTGCCACCACTTATATACTCAGTTCTTGGGAGTTCAAAGCATCTTGCAGTTGGTCCTGTCTCAATAGCATCACTTGTGATGGGTTCAATGCTAAGTGAAAGTGTTTCTCCAACACAAGACTCAATACTATATCTCAAACTGGCTTTCACTTCAACTTTCTTTGCTGGTCTCTTCCAAGCCTCCCTTGGCCTTCTTAGGTAATAAATAATCTTACCCTCATAGGTTTTAACATTCTTTTAATCGAAAACGCAACTAATCTTTGGAATATGAGATCGTCACATGAAAGAATATGTAGTTTTAGCCTCTTGTTGCAGTTTAGTATTCTTAGTGTAGAATATATTCAGAGTGTTACTTGAGCCTCTTTTGTTAAACTATCACTTAGACCGAAAGGGACATTAGTCATGATGAATAGAAGAGATTAATAACATTTTATATGTGAAAAAGACCAAGATTCTATATAATATGATTTGATAGTGATAAGTGACATGTACCAAAGTCTACCTCCCAAGATGCTTCCTTCTAGTGGTGTTACACTGTTTATTTTTTTTAACGGTCAGCAAATTTGGATTAATATAATATTTTCATATTATTTAATAATTGTAATTTTTTCAGGCTGGGATTTGTGATTGACTTTTTGTCAAAGGCAACTTTGATAGGCTTCACTGCTGGTGCTGCAGTGATTGTGTCACTTCAACAGCTTAAGGGTCTTCTTGGAATTGTTCATTTCACTGGCAAAATGCAATTCATTCCTGTCATGTCCTCTGTTTTCAGCCATAGATCTGAAGTAAGTCAAACATTACTTTCCTCTTTATAAAATTGTAATTAACTTTTAAAACAAACCCATCTTATATGAAGCCTTTATTAGCAAGAGGTCGGCATTGAGTGATTCATCTTTAAAACATCAAGATCCTTATCTTATAATGTTACTTACTACTTTTGACCAAAAAAGAAATAATAATAATATTACTACAATTTCAGTGGTCATGGGAAACTATTCTGATGGGCCTTGGCTTCTTGGCCATTCTCTTAACCACAAGACACATTGTAAGTATTTGCAAAAACTTCAGGCATTTACCAATAGATGTTATACCATGATCGAATATTTAACATATAATGTTTCTTTTTTTGTGAACATATAGAGCATGAGGAAGCAAAAACTTTTCTGGATATCAGCTGCATCACCTTTGGCATCAGTTGTTATCTCAACTCTTCTTGTATTCCTCATCAAAAACAAGACTCAAGCCATCTCTTTTGTAAGAACAATTTTTAACCAGACTGGCTTGTGTTAAATAATGAAAAATGAATTGAGAGATCTGTCTAGACTCAAAAGACTTCAATCTTTAATGCAGATTGGACACCTACCAAAGGGTTTGAATCCACCTTCATCAAACATGTTGTACTTTAGTGGTACTCATCTTGCTCTTGCCATCAAGACTGGTATCATCACAGGGATTCTCTCTCTTACTGTAAGCTTTCCAAAATCTTTAGCTCCTTTGTAAACTGTAGAGTTAAGTGTTTAAGTGCTAAACTTTTGGACTTGATTGATTTTTTCAGGAAGGGATTGCTGTAGGAAGAACCTTTGCATCTCTAAAGAACTATCAAGTTAATGGAAACAAAGAGATGATGGCTATAGGTTTTATGAACATGGCTGGTTCTTGCACCTCTTGCTATGTTACAACAGGTTAAAAAACTAACTTGAAACCAATCTCATTCACCTCTAAGCTCAGGGAACAATGTTTTTGACTAACACCATTTTATTGTTTTTCTTCAGGGTCTTTCTCAAGATCTGCTGTAAACTATAATGCTGGAGCGAAAACAGCGGTTTCCAACATTGTGATGGCCTCTGCAGTTCTTGTGACTCTTTTGTTTCTGATGCCACTCTTCTACTACACACCTAATTTGATCCTAGCTGCTATCATCTTAACCGCGGTGATAGGCCTCATTGATTATCAAGCAGCTTACAAGCTCTGGAAAGTTGACAAATTCGATTTCTTCACTTGCATGTGTTCTTTCTTTGGCGTGCTCCTCGTCTCTGTACCCCTTGGCCTAGCAATAGCAGTGAGTATACAACTATATACTCTTCATGGTTCTGGTTCTACTAATTCTCAAGTTGTTTGGTATATAAGTTTGATACCTTTTTGTTGCAGGTGGGAGTTTCAGTTCTTAAGATCTTGTTGCATGTAACCCGGCCAAACACTTTAGAATTTGGAAATATCCAAGGGACTCAGATATATCAGAGTCTTAAAAGATACAGAGAAGCCTCAAGAATCCCTGGTTTCTTGATTCTTGCTGTTGAATCTCCAATATACTTTGTCAATAGCACTTATCTGCAAGAAAGGTCAGTCAAATAACTTTCTTCTTGATGTGGTTCTATGTTTGTTCTTACTGAAATGAGTTTATGGTTCTGTAGGATCTTGAGATGGACCAGGGAAGAGGAAGCTCGGATAAAAGAAAACAATGGCAGCACTTTAAAATGCATCATTCTTGACATGACAGGTAACTTCTGTTCTCATCTGAGCTATGTTCATGAGTTTTGGACTCATCTTCTTTACTTATGTCTTTTATTTTTATTTTGTGTAATTGTTTCAGCTGTGTCTTCTATAGACACAAGTGGGATTGAATCGGTGTTTGAACTCAGGAGGAGGCTGGAGAAGCAATCATTTCAGGTTAGACCTCTAACTCTAAACAAAGATCATACCTATGAGAGTATAAAACATGCTAATCTATGTTTGAACTTGTTCAAAATAGCTTGTGCTGGTGAATCCTGTGGGGAGTGTTATGGAGAAGCTACACAAGTCCAAGATCATTGAGTCACTGGGGCTGAGTGGACTTTATCTAACAGTTGGTGAAGCTGTGGCTGATCTCTCATCAACATGGAAAGCTCATGGCCAGCCATGAAATAAAGCAGTCTCTTCTGCATTTGCGAAATTATGAACTTGTATTAGAGAATCTTGTCATGGATGGTTGTTTCTGAAGACAAGGCAGCCTCTTCAGAAACAATTTTTGGTGCTATTAACTGTATAATAAATGTAACTTTCATCTTTAACATATCTATATAAAAATCATAATTTAAGACATGAATATCCTGATACAAAGAACTGATCTTCAATGTTTTCTTTAGCTTCTTTTGATGCTTTCCTTGCCGCTTCTAGTGTTCTTTAAAGCATTTCTTTCTCTTTCTGCAAACTGGAGACATGGGTATTGACAGTGTCGAAGTGGTTTTGTTCATCACATCTAAGGACTTAACTGATCAAGAGATTTCCTCGCTTCCCTGTACATCAACATCTGCTTTTCCATTGCTTTCACCTCTTTGTCACCAATGCCAAAACCGTCTTCTTCTAGTTCCTTGTTCGTGGTTTAAACTTTCTTGTAAAGATTCTGGTTCTTGAGAGAAGACTCTTCAAGTTCATGACTAAGTCTCTCAAGCTCGTCTCTAGTTCCTTGGAGTGTGGTTTACAAGAAAGTTGAAACCACTAACAAGGAACTTTGTTGTAGAGTTTCCTTTGTTCCTTCAAGTTCATGTTTCAAGTTTAGTAAATTCTATATCCAACATTCTCTTGGTACTTGTTAGTAAGGTCAGCAACTTTGTCTTTACTGGCATGATCCAGCTTTTCTTTTAGCTGCTGAATCTCCTCCTCTTTCCTACTAATGAGCTGCAGCTAGCTACTCGCGTTTCAGAAATTGATTGCAAAGCACTGTAATCTTTTGAAACATCATCAAGATTTTGGATGTTATTTTTCTCTTATTCTGGTGTTTATTATAAGATAATATTACTGTTAACTCAAAATTATAAATCAGCTAGTAAACTTGAATCATTATTCTGAAGAGATCTTAGAAAGATCAAAATATGAGTGGTTAAGGTCTGGTGACATCTCCATGTTGCATCAAAACCCAGTCTACTCTGTTGAGGCATATGTACAAGGCCTTTTTCTCTACACTAAGCTTTCTGAGTTTGATTCAATATACAGAACAGCAAAAGAAACTCCTTTCTTTTTCAGGTAATATACAATGCTAAATAAAGCTTCAAGGAAGACGTCATCACTTTTAGGGGCAAAGACAAACTAATAATAAAAAAGAAAACACGACAATAACAAGTTAATAAGATGGTGTGTTCCTCTGGTTGCCTGGTGGTGAAGCTTACTTGATTTTCACCGAGCTTGGAACATAAGAGCACACAAGTGGCCAGCAAATTCTGTTTGCAAAATCTCCGAGATCGACTGTTTTGAAGTATCCATTATTTCCAATAACGTAAGCCATGTTACGAATGGGGCAAGAAGTACCTCTAGTCATATCAATAACCACAACGACCTTCTTCTTCTTATCAACCAAGAAACTTCCAGCGAGGTTTAGAAACTGAAAACCAGTTAAGGGTTTCATATCAACCGCTAAGAACACCTTGTTCCACAACACTGCATTGGGATCATCAACCTTGCTACTAATCCAAATCTTCAAGGTGTATGCAGCAGGTGCACCAGATTTCTGAAACAAGACAGCAAGCTGCTCTTATCTCCATAACGACCACGAAAAGGCAGAGGCAAACGCGGTCCAAAACTCTCAGTTGTAAAGTTGAAACAGAGTTAAAAAAGTCTTCCTATTCTGCCAACAAGCTTCTCTTCGGCAAACCAGTAAGTATTGCCCTTGAGAGACAACCCACGGTAAAAATATTGTACATCCCAGTCTGGATTGACATCAACAACCTTCCAAGAACTAGATTTTAAACTAAAGATTTCAAACTCACATACTCTGCGCATTAAGCTGTGGTCGTAATCATCCACAAATCTCAACACTTTGTGGCTACGCCGCGAGTACGTGGTCGTATTCTCGTATCCCAGAGCATACCTGTCACATATGTGGTAAGAATCTCTGGGTTCGATCCACCTTGTCTGCCCATTAAAAGGGTTCCAAACAACAAGCCTAGTTCTGTCTTTGGTGACGCATAACAATAAACCATGGCAGTGAAAGATTTTAGATATGTCCACTCCATCATGAGCAGAGTCTAGGCTAAGGAGTTTACCTAAAGGCTGTATAGATGGAGATGGATTGTGGAGGTTGACGCTCATCAAGTAAACCTTGTACTCGAGCATCATCACCACCTGAAACTCTTTCCTCTTTGCTGCTTCACCTTTGTACTTCTTTGTAAGGCTTCGATTTTTTGATAAAGTGTTCCACTTTTTGCAGGTTAATCGAACTCTTCTCAGAGATGTCATCGGAAGCTTAGAGAGCACTTCCTCCGTCATGTCCCTTGGAAGATCGGTTATCATCGTCGCGGCTACAAGGATCGAATCTGTTGGGTCAACTTGGACTTTCCAAATCCCTTCTCTCCTTACATCTATTTATTCCGACCAAAAGTTAAACCTGGGCCTAAACATGGATAGATATGGCCCAGTTGACACCTCTAGCCCAAGGCCTACTCAGATGAGTTTTCAGACACGACTGCTTTTAGTTCCGATTTTTGGTTAACCGAACCCCAGCTTCTCGGTTCTCGTTTGGTTCGATTTTTGCTATCTAACTGAAATCGATTTTAATATTCTCTGGTTAAACTGGGGTTCGTTAATGGGTTTTGCTTAGTAGTTGGGCTATCTTTTTATTTCCTCTGTTTTGTTATGTGTCAATTTAATATTTTTTTTGCATAGATTAAAAATATTGTATAAAAAAATAATAGATTAAAATGATACTTAATACTCCTCTGTTTCATAAAAATAGATATTTTAAAGTTTTTACACATATTAATAAATGCAGTAAAATATTATAATAAATGTATCAATTTCAATTTTCAATAATTTTTAATTAATAATAATTCAATAAAATTAATTAATTTTCTTGAAGTTTGCAATACTTTTATAGAAAACATAAAAAAATCTATTTTTACAAAACAATTTTTTTTCTAAAATATGTATCATAATGAAAAGGAGAGAGTATAAGACAGAAGGAGTTATAATTTGGGCTAAACTTAAATAAATAAAAACCCATTATTACAAGACACGAATTTTTTGGCCACTTAACTTTATGTTTAGTATCCAAAACTGAACAAGTTTGACTCATCTACAAGATACAGGATCAGCTCTATGGGTGTGCCATGAGTGTTTTTGCCACAGGGTCCTATTTTGTTTAGAAAAAATTCTTTAAGATTTAGGGTACTAGATTTTAAGATTTAAGGTCCTAAATTAAAAAAAATATATCATTACATGCCTTTTTCAAGCACAGAGTCCACAACGATTTTAAGCCGGGCCTCACAAGATGCTTATAGAGTTCGAATGAATATAGAGGAGATGATCTACTCTCAAGTTTTGAATCTTAGGATGCTACAGAAGGAAGGAGGAAAGAAGTATTTTTAGATTGGGAATAAGCCAACCAACAAAGGAGCTTCCTTTATGTTGTGTAGTGATTTTTTGACCTCAGATAATCCCACAAATTTACGCTAAGAAGTTCACAAAAAAGGTCCTTCGATTTCTCAAGTAAACTATTTATCATCGATACAATCATAAAATCATATTCCTAATTCTCAAATTCTCAAGATGGAACACTTTTTCTTACACGGACAGTGGCAATTTTCGAGTAGTTCGGTACTTTTTGAAATGTCAACCAATGATAAATAGCCAATAAGAAAACACGTGATCCTAACGTGAAACTAAGGTGTATATATCTGCTCGATCTATTTTCATGAACCGAAGCGTCTCTCAACTCTACCTCACCTCTCTCAGAGACTTACGCAAACAGGTTAAATCTTACACATTTATTTCACTCTCATCCTTTTTATGGACAAGTGGATGAGTTGATGAATGTGTTCAACAAGATGGGAATGTGGAGATAGATGTACACCCACTGTTGTTTCATACAACACTGTAACTAAAGCTCTGTTTAAGTCGAAAGCTCTTGGTTTGATAAGACAGGTGTTTCCCCTAGTGAGTTCACCGAATCGATCTTGGAGAAATCTATGTTTCAGCTTGAAGAGATGGATGAGAAAAGCTTTCCACCTTACCTTGTCCTGCAGTCTCATTAACGCTCTTCAAAAAGGCGAAGCAGCCAATGAGTTGTTTAAGGAACTAAAGGAGAGTCTTGGGAATGTGTTAAGTTCAAGAGTATAAGCTCTGATGATCAAACAGTTTCGGAAAAATGTGGGAAGCTCACTAGATCTCTTCAATGAGATGAAGAACCAAGGAACTTGTCCTCATGTGTACGCTGCTTACAACGCTCTAATGTCAGGAATGGTGAAGGCTGGTATGGTAAATGAAGCTAGCTCATTGCTTAGGAAGCTGGAAGAGAACGGTCGCAGATATACTCTCATAACATATCATCTTTAATGGATTTACGGGGTGCCAAAAGAGGGCTATAGAGATGTTTGTAATGTGGATCATGTACAAGATCTTTCATCTTTGTAACTTGGCAGTGACTTAGCAGCACACGTACTCATCTCCGTTTCTTGTGGCATTAGCCACAAATGAATCACATGATTAGCTATGATTTGTTGCATAAGCAAATGATAAAAGAGAAATTGCTAAAAATAGCACAAGTTAAGTATCATTTTGTAAAAATACTTTCAATCAAAAATATATTAACACTTGAAACCAAAATGTATTACAATGAAGAAACTCAAATATAGCTTACATTGAAAACTTTAGAAGAAGAAACAAATCGAGCTGAAAAGGACTTAGAAGAAACATCAGGATCTTCGTGATAGGCAATGGTTCCATCATTCTCGAAGTTTTGTGAATAAGTGAAAGGATCATATCGAAAACAATGATCAAGAACCTGATCTTTCGTCTTCTTCTTCATCCCCATTATCTTTCTCCACATCAGTCTCCATCTTGAGATCTTCTTCAACCTGAAAACATTCTCAGAATGATCTTTGATCCGTTCATAACCAAAAGTTTTCGAACACATTTGATGTTGTTTTTTTATCCCTGAACCGCATAGCTCCATCAGAGCATGTGGAAATAAAATTTGAAGAACAGAGAGGAGATTTTGGGAACACAGATGTTTTCTGAGATTGAGTTTTTGGTGGTTATGTTTGATGTCAAGGATCTAATCTGGTCTTAAGGAAGTGATAGTGATTTGTTAAATATTTAATAACATATAAATAATATTATTATTGTTACTACAACTTGCTAATGCTGCCGTTTTTAGCATATTATATTTTACTAATAGTACAACATAGTATAAAAATATTTCTCTTATAAAGTAGTAATATAAAGTAAAAAATCATTAGATGTTCGCATCTAATGGCTAACCATGGTATGTGTAAGTTGGCATATAGAATATTTATGTATCTTGAATATTATAATGGACAACGACTTACAAATATGGATCCCACCAGCTTGGACTTGGCCTTTGTGATCATTAACTTACATTGTGCATATGGGAACTACCTCCCCAGAACAACTTGTGAGATATGTGTTGCCAAGTGCTAGTTGGAACAGGGCATGGTGTCATATCGCAGAGGGAGTAACGTTTCAAAGGGGTCGGTAACCTCATGCCGACAATCCCATCAGAAGTGAGTCCTAACATTACTTCTGCATCGTTAGGGATGTCTTTGCTTGTGTTCACACCGAAGTTGTTATCAAAATAAGAACAAAACTGTATAACTATTAGTTCTTCGGTTTAAGAAAGATATGTTTATAAAATAAAATTATATTTCAAAAAGATATATATTTTTTTTCTTTTTTTTAATTTTTTTTAGTCACTAATGGTTTTTTTTTCTCTAATTGTATATTTTTCAGGTCGAAGCTCTCGTGTAGATAAACCTAAGATGCCTATCAATCTTTAGGAAATTTTTTAGAATATTTGGAACAAAATCCAGGTCATTGACTTAATTCTTGAATAGCTGTACCGTTTTAGTTCTAATGCTAAAGTCTTGCTTTGCTTGGTTTATATAAAATAAAACTTTCAGATGTCTTGGAAAAATCACAATACGAGTGGCTTAGATCTGAAGATGTGCATGAGATCATCGAAACCATCTTTTGCTCTTTATCAAGCCTATTACCCTATTTGAAATAAAATTTGTTTTTCTATGCTGCCAACACTGAATCTGATGTATTGCTCTTGAAGACAGAAAAGTATATGACTATGGTGGAGAATATTCCCTTGTATTATAAAAAGTATATCATAACCGTGGAATGCAAATACAACGTATAAGAAAATAATCTACAGACCCTATGCAGAGATACAGTCTTTTTTCTCTTTAAATGTCTTTTTTTTTGTATTCATATTGATTGTTTTTGTTTATGTCTTAATAGACTTGATTGTTATGTTTTTGTACATTTTAGAATGATTGACTTACCACAAGATTCTTCCGGATAATGCCAAAGAAAGTCTACTAAGAGTTATATGACCACAAGTCTATTAAGACATAAACAATAACAATCAGTATGAATACCAAAAAAAAGAAAATGTGTTGATAGTGAGGTGAACTCGTTCTCGATGTGGTGAAAAATACAACATCGCCTCGATTAGGTAGCATATGATTCTTCTGAGTGTTAATAGTTGATACTAGATCTTGGCGTTGTATGTGAGGTTTAAACTTTTGTATTCATAATTTGGTAAATGAAACTTGTTGTTGAGCAAAAAAAACTTAAACCAAACCAAAGTAATTGTCTTCTTTATCAACGTGAAGCTTAAAGCATGTTTATTGGGAAGAAAAATGGGTCTCTTAGAGGGGAGGAGGGGCTCACATGCAGCAAAAAACGTTTTCTGGAGACGTTTTCTCTGTGTCTCTTGAACTGTTCGCGGGCTCCAGTGACACGTAACGACCCACAATTGATTCATTTTTAAACTTTTTTTTTATTAAAAAAAAACCCAAATGGGCTTTCCCCAATAAACATGCTCTTACTCACTCAAAGTTATTTAATCCTCCTTTTTTTTTGTATAAACTGAGCAAGAAAGAGTCAAACTCAGATTGGTCGTCATCACTCTCAATTATGAACCAGTGTGTGGCCAAATGACATATTTCTCTCTTTTTTTGTTTACTTTGTCTCTATTGTTAGGACAATCATGCAATGAAACATATACTCTGCTTCAAAGACAGTAACTTGAAAGATGGGCAAGAGCTCATTCCAGCTTCCAGTATCACCAGGTTCAAGTTTTTCAACTCCAAGTATTCAAGAATAGTATTATCTTGGAATTTGGTGCAACAATTTTGTATCTTAAGAGCCAAGCTTCTTCTTCTTCCTCTTTTATTTGTTGTCATTCTCACCTTTCTTATTTAGTCTTTAGACATCAGTGAAACTATGTTTTTCAGGCTTCGAATCTGGTTAAAGAGAACAGAATTCACGAGGTGATATATCAGTATTTAGGAGATTCTGCACTTGACAACCCTCTGGTTTATTTGTCTTGTGTGTGTTTTAACGCATTGAAACTAAAAGCTTTTGATTTTACATGAATGGTTTCTCTTATGTTGTTTCAGAGGTAAACTGAATCCCTTGAATGGTTTCTCTCTAATTACCCTTTTATCTTTGAAAGTTCTGGTCGGTTTATGTGTTATAGTGCTTGTGTTCTTGTACCATAACGTTTTACATTTTGTTCCGAGTGCAGCACGATATGGGAGTTACTGCATAAAAAGAAGGATGAAGTCAAAGTAAAGCTTCGTTCTTCTTACTAATCTTAACTTTGATCCACTGGACACTTTAAAGATGAAGTGATCGCTGCGTACCATCTTGTTCTTCTGTGTTGATTCAAACAGACATTTAAAGAACTCAAGAACAAGGCATCACAAAAGCGATCTAATAATAATAGTGTCTATGTATATGGTTTGGGTTATAACAATCAACATCATGTTGCAAAGATTGGATTAAACAAAAGAAAACATCATTGTTGACCAGCATTAACACAAAAACACAAAACGATACAGTAAGACAGAACATAAAAGATTACAACTTTTTCAACTCCAACATGTTCCCAAGCTTCAACCGTTCATCAAACACTTCCTTGAATTATGTCACCATGAACACTCAAGCTCTCCATTGTACTCTCCAAACCAGAACTCATCTCAGCCAACAAAGCATAGGTCCAATACATCATGTGAGAATAAAACTTGTAGAATGGAGTGGAGATGTGGAAACACAGATGTTTTTTGGGGGGTTGTGTTATGGTGGTTATGTTTGATGTCAAGGATCTAATCTGGTCTTAAGGGAGTGATGACGGATTTGTTTAATACTTTTCATTAGATAATAAAATTGTTGTTACTACAACTTGCTAATCCTGCAGTGTGAAGCATATTATATTTTACTAATAGTATAAAAATATTTCTCAATAATCATTAGATGTTTGAATCTAATGACTAATCATGGTATTATTACTAGGAAGATGTGTAGGTTGGCATACCAGCATTTTAATGGACGATTTATAAATTTGGATCCCACCAGCATGGACTTTTGGCCTCTTGAAAGATGGGCAAGAGCTCGTTTCAGCTTTCAATATCTTCAGGCTCAAGTTTTTCAACATCAAGAGTTCAAGAAACTATTATCTTGGAATCTGGTACGACAGTTTGTATCTTAATGACAACAGCAACTCTGATGGTTCCCAGGACAAACCTGTCTGGATTGCCAACCGTGACAATCCAATCCCAGGACGCTCTGGAAGACTCACAGTTGACTCACTTGGCAGATTAAAGATCTTAACAGGAGCATCAAGCCTGCTTGATCTAAGCTCTACAGAAACCACAAGAAACACAACCCTGAAGCTGTTGGATTCTGGTAACCTCCAGCTCCAGGAGATGGATTCTGATGGATCGGTGAAGCAGATTTTGTGGCAGAGTTTTGATTATCCGACAGATACACTTCTTCCTGGGATGAAAATAGGTTTCAACGTCAAGACAGGGAAGAGATGGGAGCTAACATCATGGCTAGGTGATGATCTACCTGCTTCTGGATCTTTTGTCTTTGGCATGGATGCTAATGTTACAAACCGTTTGACCATCTTGTGGCGTGGAAACATGTACTGGGGGAAGTGGACTCTGGTTTAAGGGTCAGTTCTCCTTGGAGAAACTAAATAAGAACGGTTTCTTCTTCTTCTCCTTTGTTTCCACAGAGAGTGAAGAATATTTTATGTATTCTAGTTACACTTTCACAGAGATGATATCAGGGAAGAGGTTTTGTTCCAGCTTTGGTTATACATTCATAGATGCAATATCTTCTGTATCAGGCAATGGATTTGTTCTTAAGGAGACTAGTGGGAAGTTAAGTTCATACGATTGCTATGTTAAATGTCTCCAAAACTGTTCTTGTGTTGCTTATGCTTCAACCCATATGGATGGTACGGGCTGCCAAATCTGGAACACTGACCCGACCATTGATCTTACCCGCAACATGACGTCTTCTCATAGTCCAGTAACTATACATATTCGTGTAAAAGGTAAACAATCTACATTTTTTCTAAGTGTCAAAAGTAGACGCAGCAAATCTATAAGTTTTCTTGAATACAGGAGTTAAGAGAGTCCAAGAGATCGAAAAGGCGGCAACTTGGCTTGTTATTGTGGTATCAGTGTTCCTAATGATACCTGTGGTTTGGTTTATCATCTATCTTGTCTTGAGGAAATATAAAATAAAACGTGAGAATATTAGAATCACTCCAACACTTTGTTATCAATCTTGTTCTTTACTAACATCAGTTTTGTTTCTTTTTGTGTTTGATCCAGTAACTATCTTATTTCGCCGAATGTTCAACTTTTTATGGAGAAAAGTCATTCCACAAAGTAATGCTTTTAGCTGATTAACTTTCTTATAAGCATGTTTGTTCTTGTGAAAACTGAGAGTCTTGTTGTTGTTGTTTAGTCACTGGTTACATACAGAGTAGGCTTCAAACAATGAGGGTTGGTTCAGCAATAGACCAAGAAATGCTACTACGTGAACTAGGAATTGATAGGAGAGGCAGGCACAGGAGAAGTGCAAGGAAGAATGATAATGAGCTTCAAATCTTTAGCTTTGAAAGTGTAGCCTTGGCAACAGATTACTTCTCCGATGCAAACAAGCTCGGTGAAGGAGGTTTTGGTCCTGTGTATAAGGTACTATAACATGTTCTTCAGATACTGATATCAACTCATGATTTTGATGCTTTGGCTTACTTTCTTGAAGGGGAGGTTAATACATTGGGAAGAAGTGGCTATCAAGAGACTATCTATAGCATCAGGGCAAGGATTGGTGGAGTTCAAGAATGAAGCTATGCTTATTGCAAAACTTCAACACACAAATCTTGTGAAGTTGCTAGGATGCTGCGTTGAGAAGGATGAGAAGATGTTGATTTATGAATACATGCCCAACAAGAGCCTTGACTACTTCCTCTTTGGTGAGTTTTCTCTAATAGCTAATAATCTGTAGAAACCTTTCTGAGTACATGTTAATTCTATAAATGAATTAAATATCGGTGCACCAGTAAATACCACTTTTAGTAGATAAGAAAGTTTTAATAAAAGAAAAATGAATATTGGACTTGAGACTGTATAAATACGGGTTTAAGAGATTGTAAATTATTCTTTTATATAATCAGTATACAAACCTTAAACGCTTATTTGC
>CAJHQQ010003927.1:0-35771 GCA_905132885.1 Moricandia moricandioides | reverse complement strand
TTGTGCTCTTTGCTTCCAACTTGTTCCTTAGCTCTCCTGGTTTGAGAAAAAAACAAAGGCAACCAAAGACCTGGAGATGGTCTAGGGTTGGTCTATGCTTGTTCAAAACCTCAAATGGTGACTTATCCTCAAGGATCCTGGTTGGAGTTCTATTAATCAGGTAACACGCAGTAGCCACTGCATCACTCTAGAATCTCTTTGGGACATTACCTTGGAACATCATAGACCGTGCTATTTCCATAAGGTGTCTGTTCTTTCTCTCTGCCACTCCATTTTGTTGAGGTGTATAGGGACAGCTTGTTTGATGAAGAATTCCATGCTGAGATAGGTGTTGCTTGAATGCTTGACTTGTATACTCCCCACCATTCTCTGATCTAAAAATTTTAAGCTTGGCATTGAAATGGTTAGTCACATAGTTTTGAAAGTTTCTAAATGCATCAAGCACCCTATCTTTAGATAGAATCAAGGTTATCGAGGTGTATTTAGATTTCTCATCTATGAATGTAACAAAGTATTTATGGTTCTCCCTAGACAAACAAGGGGCAGTCCAAACATCCGAGTGAATCAAATCAAAGCAATGATCATAGATAGTTGTGGATTTATGAAACACAATCTTACAATGCTTGCCTAAGATACAAGCTTCACAATCATTTTTTTCAAACACAACACCTGGAACCATTAAGTTTAAAGCTCTAACATGAGGATGTCCTAGTCTAGCATGCCACAAAGCATTCTTATTCAAACCAGAAGTAGAAACATAAGTAAATGAACATCTATGATCAGGAAAAGAAGCAAGCTCTTCAAGCAAATATAGATCTCCTTTTGTCACTCCTTGTCCAACCAACTGACTGCTCTCAATATCCTGAAACTTTACATCATTAGGACTAAATATAACATTACAATTAAGATCAGTGGTGCATTTCTTGACAGACAATAGGTTTGAGGTGAATTCAGGCATATAAAAAGCTCTAGTCTCCTTATCAAACAGTTTCAACTTGCCTATACCTCTAATTGGAATTCTATCTCCATTAGCAATCATAACATGTCCATTTGCTGGTTATATATCTCTAATAAGACTCGTATCACTTATCATACGATGAGATGCACCAGAATCAATTATTAAAGGTTTAGTCATGTTATGAGCAGTATGAGATTGACCAACTATCCTAGCATGAGTATAAGCATTATCAGTATGATCAAGGACACTAGCAGTCTTAGATGCACCAAATGAATACCCATTGACAATACCAAGAGTTTTACCATTCTCCTTGAGCATTTTGATGAGTGCATTCATGTCTGACCTCCGGATGAACTCATGCTCATTAGTCCTGGTTGGTTGGTTGGTCTGGTGGGCAGTGTAAGTTACCAAAGCCTTGTTCTCACCCCCTTCTCGATTCTCAGCTTCATTTGACCGGTTTGAGGAACCATTTCCATGTTGATCATTTGCCCCATATGTGACATTTTCCCTTGCTTTCCTCTCCTTGTTGAACTTGGCCGGTTTGAGATGAGGGTGAAGGATCCAGCACTGATTCTTCTTGTGACCATGTCTCTTGCAATGATCAGAGTTACCATTAAACCTCCTTTCCTCATAGCTTCCATTGCCACACCTATCTTCATATCTGTTGACCTTGTTTGCTTGAGGCACCTCAGCTTGATTAGCAAGTGTGAGCTCCCCCTTTCCTCCAAAGAGTCCTAATGACCCTTGCTCCTTCTGGATTTGTGAGAATACCTTTTCAAGGGTTGGCAGCTTCTCTGACCTCAGGATATGCTTGATAAGATCGTTGTAGGAGGAGTTGAGTGTGAGTAGTAGTCCAAAGACCTTATCTTGCTCACGCCTTTCATTCAGCTCATCAGGATCAGTAGTACTTGGCCTCAGCATCTCAAGCTCTGACCATAAAGCCCTAAACTTTCCCAAATGTTTGGTAAACTCCATGTCTTCTTGAGCAAGGTTGTTGATGGCCCTCTTTATCTCAAATACCCTGGTGAGGTTTGAGATGTTTCCATACACCTTCTGAAGTGTATCCCACAAGTCTTTTGCCTTCTCACAGTAACTATAAGCTTCCAAAATGGACGGATCCAATGAACTTTGAAGGATAGACATTACCAGTAGATCTTCTTGCATCCACTTGACTTCATCACATACGACCACCTCCCTATCACCTTCTTTAGTGATGATCTTTGGAGCTTCATCTTCTAGGACATGGCTCCACAGGCCCTTACTTCCCACTGCGGTCTTCTCTACACGAGACCATAACAAGTAGTTCCCACCTTTAAGGGTAACCGGAATGACCGTAGTCTTGGTATTCTCCATCTTGTGATTTCCGGATCAAAAAGAGTGTTCTTGAGTTCTTCAACAATCACAACCCAGATCTAAGCGAACATGGCTCTGATACCATGAAATCTTGAGAGAAACTTGAGTATAGACAGAGAATAGATTGAAGAATAGAGAGAATAGAGAGACTTGATAAGAAAGTAAAGAGAGATCCGGGTAGACTTTAAGAAACCATTAGAGAGAGTATAGAGAGATAAACGAGAGAGAGAGAGTGAAATGCTCGTTATGATTAATGATAAGCAAGGTTTACAATATATAGAGGTGCATTAGGATAAGGTTCAACGTAAACAAATACCAAAGCATGTGAAGTCAAGCCGGGGAGGAGCGTCTATTTGAAATGCTTGGACCAGAAGCTCCACACGCTTGATGCCAAAGGCATCTTGACCAGATGCTCTTCCTTTCCAGCCATGAGCCAGCCTGTCAGACGCGCCTCTCTTATCCTTTTGGTCAAGCTTCCCGTGTGGTAAGAAGTAAGAGTAACTCTTGGTCGAGTTACTTGTTCCTCGGGTAACTTAACCTTCAAGGTGAGTTTGGGTGTACGGCCATTGTACGGCCTTTTGTACGGCCACTTGTACGGACACCCCAAACTCAATTCCTCTCAAATCCTCTATGCTTCCTCTATCATTCAACCAGCTTATTCAACAATAGCCAGCCATTTGAAGATGCCAAGCTCTATAGGAAGCTTGTTGGTAAGTTGATCTACTTAACCATTACACGTCCTGACATATGTTTTGCTGTGAATCAGATGAGCCAACATATGCAAGGACCAAAGGAGCATCATTGGAACATGGTGAGCAGGATCCTGATGTATCTAAATGGATCACCAGAACAAGGAGTGTGGATGGGGTGTAACAAGAGCACTGAAGTAGTAGGATACTGTGATGCTGATTGGGCTGGAGATAGAGCTGATAGGAAGTCAACCACTGGCTATTGCACATTCATTGGTGGGAACTTGGTTACTTGGATGAGCAAGAAGCAGAAGGTGGTATCATGTTCAAGTGCTGAAGCTAAGTACAGGGCCATGTTGAAGATGACTAATGAGCTAGTGTGGATCAAAGGAATACTGAAGCACTTGGAGATAAACCAGTCCACACCAATGACCATGCATTGTGACAATCAAGCAGCAATCCACATTGCCTCCAACTCGGTGTTTCATGAGAGAACCAAGCACATTGAGGTTGACTGCCACAAGGTGAGGCAGATGATCGTCCAAGGAGTGATCTTACCTTGTTACACACGGAGTGAAGATCAGTTGGCAGATGTTTTCACTAAGGCTCCAAGACAGTAGATACTTGAGTCCATTCATCACAGATTGGGACTCAGTGATCTTACCAGGCTCAACTAGTTCCTCTTGTCATGAGGTCTTTACTCTTTTCCTTGCTAAGGTTTTATCCCTAAGGAGGGTTTTCTTTGGCAAGGTTTTTAATGAGGAAGATCTCATGACATCCAAGCTTGACCGGTTCCCTTGGTCAAGCTTGAGGGGGAGTGTTGAACCAAATAAGAAATGGGGTTACAAGTAAGTGATGGAGACTGAAGAAGGTTGAGGAATGGTTTAAGGGGGAGTTGTCCGTACAAGTCCGTACAAGTCCGTACAAGAAGGCCGTACAAGTGACCGTACAACTTGAGTGTGCACCAAGGCAAGAGGAGAAGGCAAGTTAACCCGGGTAAGAGTGAAAAGAAGTTACCCTCGTGTGATCAACCTTTACTTACCTCACCACTCGTCCAAGTGCAATGAACCTTAGGGATAAGGTTAGTCCGCGTCTGGACAGGCTGGCTAAGAGCATCTGGTCAAGATGCCAAAGGCATCAAGCGTGCAAAGCTTCTCCTCCATGCATTTCAAATTAGACGCTCCTCCGGCATTGACTCCACATGCTTAGGGTTGAAACCTTATCAATTAGCTGTTTATTGTTGTCCATAAACTCTCCTATATATTTGTAACCCCGGTTCATTAATATTAAGCAAGTATTCGAGTCTCTTTCTTTTTCGAGCTCCCAAATGGGTTCTTGAACAAATCGTCTCCTAATCTCTTACTCTCTCTCTTAATCTCTTCTAATCTCCCTATTCTACTCTATTCTACCTTTACATACTCAGATTCTACTCATTCTTTCAATATTCTCCAGGTCTCCACGAGTAGGTCTGTAACCTTCCAGCACAATCAGATATAGGTTTCTCATGGAATTGATCCAAACTGATATGTTTTGCAAAATTAGCAATATATTGATGATCAGGAGGCCATTTGCTGCGTTGTCTGGTGTGTTGGATCCGTGACTGAATTGGCTTCACTCTCCAGTTGGTTTCATAGTGAAAATCTTGATGAGCTGAAACGTGCAACACCTTAACTTCAAAGGATGAGAAATCAACAAAATCAAATGTTGGTGCAGCTGAATTCTTCTTAATCTATTTGATCTTGTTCTTCTGATTCCAGACCTCTCCTCCAGGCTCAATACAACTTGTCTCATGCCCAATTCATGTCTTGATAGCTCCATTGCTCTGTCCTTGTACCAAACAAAAGGAGTGAACAGAAAAGTACCCAAGAATGTCTTTTGGAAATCACATGAGTCAAAGACAATCATCTGCTCCAGCCGACTCTCTGATTGTGGTTTCTTGTGTGCCTCCTCTTCTATCACATCTTGTTTGAAAAGAACCAGGTCGTCCATTACTGGATGATCACTCTTCTGAATGGTGGTTGTTGGAATATCGGCTTGATCTTCTTGAGCTTGTGCTGCTGATTCTGGTCCTGCTGAGTGGAGTTCTGAGACAGAAGTGAAAGACTCTTGGTTCTGTGCTTCTATGGCTGGACGTGTTGTGTTGGACCTTTTAAATTGCTTCTCCACATCCATCATTACTTGTAACAATGTCTCCTTATCCTTTTCACTGAATAAACAGAATTGTTTATCTTCTTTAAATGGCTTAGAGACTGTCTTCTCCTTGCTGTAACAGATTGTTGCCTTGCTAGATGTGACTTCCTTCATTGGAGACATCAGAGAGATGTGGCCTTTGGATGCATACTTGTCCCGGAGTATCAATTTCAGACTCTCCCAAGTTGTGATAGTTGGTTCCTTGTAGAACCTGCGATCATCTTCTTCTTGCAACCACCACTTATAAGCACTTCCTTTGAGTTGAGAAATAGCAAAAGCTAATCTTTCCTTCTTCATGATTCTTTTGTAACGCAGCCACATGTCCATGGTTCTTTCCCACTCCAGATAGTCACTTTTTCCTGAAAAAGCATAGAGTCGAACATCAGTAACTGGTTTATAATCAGAATAAAGATCAATGGATTTAGGAATGAGAGAAGATTGGTGTGGTCTGCTCCATGTGTTGGCTGATGGCTTGATATGTTGTTCTCCACGACCTGCATCTTCTTCTTTAAACCTCTTATGCTTGCTTGATTTGTATTGAACAGAATCTGGTGGTTTAGGCTTAAGGCTTTGAATTTTCATTGATGATCTCTGCCTCATCCTTTTCTCCATAAGTTCATCATGTTCTTGCTGAGTGTCCATTCTGAATTTCATTATCTTCTGCAAAGTAGCAGTCTTGGCAATGTTGATTCCTCTTTCTCGATTTCTTTCCATGGTACCTGAAACCGAAAAAAACACACAGCAGTAACAAGTTCTAAAGAAAACAAACAATCGACTTGCAAAACCAGAAACAGATTCAAATCGAAATTTAAACACCTTAACAACTGTGATTAATTTCGACCCAGCCTGATTATTCTTAATCTCAACGGTCAAAACAAATATTATAGAACCAAACACAAGCGATTCGAAATCACATCAAAGAACCCTATTTTTTTTCAGATTTCAACACAAAGAACACAGATCAACATGAAATCAAAGAGAATATGAAGAGACAAATCGAAAATCAGAGAGAAAGATGAACACTTCCCTTCCAGAGTTGCTCTGATACCACTTGATAAGATCCTAGGATGCTCTATGGAACAGATGAGATAATCCTTGCAGAAACAAATCAAAAGACTCAAGTTTCTCAAGGCATCTGGATCGAATGGTGACACAAGAGGGATGGATGATCTCTTGATACTCCTAGGCGACTGATCTGGATATGACACACCAAATAAGAAGCCCTTAACTCTGGATATTACACACCAGAAACCTTAAGCACTCTCGACAGAGAAGTAAGGAAGAAGAAACCAGTTTTTGACTGAAATATTTGATGGTTTATTACTCAATTTCATCCAGCATATAAAAGGGGAAGGCTGTACATGCACAGCATCTCGAAAACATAAGAAAAGAAGGCCAAGAGGCTCCTCTCGAAAATAGATAGAGACTAAATGAAAAACATAGGATAAAACATAACATAAGGTCGGTCCAAGGTGTAACCGAGATGCATCATCTAGGAAATGTGAGAAGTAGTCTTGTGGCCTCGTTAAAAACCTCCCTCCGTAAAACCCATTGGGACAAAACCAAAGTGAGGAAAAGAGTACACACAATCCTACTTGCCTAGATGATGATCAGCTTGAAGGTGGAATGGATTGAATGATGGTTAAGGTGTCTTGGATGATCAAGCTTCAATCAAGACCAATGTATTCATCTTGTTTCAAAGCACTCTTCAATGTTGCATCCTCAGCTACAAACTCTTCAGGTTCAGGTTCATGCTTCCATTCCTTGGTGCTTTCCATGATCACACATCCCCTCCCTCTTCAAAAAGATTTGTCCTCAAATCTGTTTTACCTGCAATAGAGGGGACCAAGTCAGTAACATCAAAGTTTAAAAACAGATTGCACTTTCCTTGCAAGCCTCTTTGATAGGCATTGTTGCTGACTGGTGCGAATATGTAGAAGACATTGATCCATTTATTTCCTGATTCATCACTTAAACCTGATACATTGAAACAAAGCAAGTTAGCACATGAAAATTTATCAAAGAGTAATAATCTTATCCCAAATTGGTTTTTGCTTGGTTTTGGCTTGTGTGCTGCATCTGGTGGTGCTTATTTGATGAGGATGAGCCAGTGAATTCTTGGTGCTTATCCTGATCCAAATCTGGTGGCTTGAACCTCTTATCTTCCTCACACTTGTTGTTTCTTCTTGTATGCTTCCAAGCTTCATCATAATCTGCACATGGCTCTTTTGACAAAAACAAGTGCATCATATCTGTGTAATCTATAAAAGAACTCTTGAAAACATGATCACTTACTTTAGCATGCTCACCTGGTCCCCATATATAGGATTGAGATGTTTTAAAACTCAGAAAAAATCAAAGATAGCAAACACCCTTAGACTCTGGATATGACACACCAGACTCGGCACACTTCTTTTAGAGAGAGAGAGAGCCGCAAAAGATGAATAACTTGTATAGAAAAGATTGGATGATTACATAAGGGTGTAGAGAACCCTTTAAATAAGAAACCAGAGACAAATCCTCTAGGGTTTCGACAATGAACCAAAAAAGGAAAGAAATAAAACTATAGTCTAAGTTTAACATAAGTTTAGAATGAAATAAAATGGAACTTCATGTAGTCTTGGACCGAGAATAGCACTTAGGTGATGTGTAGACAAGTTGTGGCCTCGTTAAAAACCTCCCTCCTGGAAAACCTCGTGGGACAAAACCAAAAGCAAGGAAAAGAGCACACACCCCATGTCTTGCCTAGACACTAACTCAGCTTGATGTAGAGATGGCTTGAATGGTGATCAAGACATCTCGGATCAGACCTTGTCCAAGACTTTGTTGTTGTGGATGTGAAGTGAGTAATCCAACAACATTCTCCTTAAGCTTTTTGACTCTGGAACGAGTCATGGGACCTTCAGGAATGGCTAGAGCATCCTCACCAAGTGGTTGATGCATTGTGGCTTCATGTGGCTCATCTAGACCCTCCTTGTCCTCCTTAGTGATCCGGTCCATGATCACATCATATTCACTCTTAAAGGTTGCATGCTTGGTGCTTTCCAGGATCACATCATCCCCTCCCTCTTCAAAAAGATTTGTCCTCAAATCTGTTTTACCTACAATAGAGGGGACCAAGTCAGTAACATTGAAGTTTAAAATCAGATTACACTTACCTTGCAAGCCTCTTTGATAGGCATTGTTGCTGACTGGTTTGGATATGTAGAAGGCACTAATCCATTTAGTTCCTGATTCATTACTTAAACCTGACATGTTGAAACAAAGCAAGTTAGCACATGAAAGTTTATCAAAGAGTAATAATCTTATCCCAAATTGGTTTTTGCTCGGTTTTGGCTTGTGTGCTGCTTCTGGTGGTGCTTCTTTGATGAGGATGAAGCTAGTGACGTCCTGGTGCTTATCCGGATCCAAATCAGGTGGCTTGAACCGCTTGTCTTCCACATGCTTGTTCTTTCTTCTTGTATGCTTCCAAGCTTCATCATAATCTGCACATGGCTCTTTTGACAAAAACAAGTGCATCATATCTGTGTAATTGATAAAAAAACTCTTGAAAACATGATCACTTACCTTAGCATGCTCACCTGGTCGCCATATATAGGATTGAGATGCTTTAAACTTAGAAAAATTCAAAGATAGCCAATACAGGATCACCCGATTTGTAGAACCCATAACTCTTTCATCTGAGAAGGTTTGGACTTGATTCCAAATCGACGTGAGACCCTGATGAGTTAAGTTTCCATGGCAGTCGAGTTTGATGGTTAACTCCTTGTGGTTGTTGAGATATGACCCTCGGACTGTCCCTATGTCAAGGCTGGCGGCTAGACAGTTTCCAAGGTTTGATTGTTGCATCATCAACTTAACCAACAACCCATTCTTGATACTCTGATCATTATTATAGCTTCTCTTTTCCAAAATGGTAGATCTCAAAACAGTTTGACCTGTACTCACAGCAAGCAAATCAGGTTTCATGTTTTTCTTTGAGTTTAGATAGTTACCCCGGGTTGGTTTCCTTGGAGATGGTTGTAGACTAAGTTTATCTGGTGGTTTCTCTTTGATTTGAGAAGAAAACATGAGTTCTTCTCCTGCTCCAGTAGTCACTTCACCATTGACTCTAGTGAATTCTTCATCTCCAATTACATTTTGATAATCTTTGCATTGGTACTGAAGTTGCTGCATATCTGGTGGCTTCCATATCTTGATATGGTCAAGATGCAAGTCTTTTTGATCAACTTCAAACTCCTTATGACCCCAACTTGTTCTAGCACGAACAGAGCACTCTCCAAGGGTGATAATCTTGTGGAAATATCCTCCAGGTCTCCACGAGTAGGTCTGTAACCTTCCAGCACAATCAGACATAAGTTCCTCTTGGGAAAGATCCAAACCGGCATGTTTTGCAAAACTAGCAATATCTTGATGATCAGAAGGCCATTTTCTGCGTTGTCTGGTTTGTTGGATCCGTGACTGAATTGGCTTCATTCTCCTGTTGGTTTCATAGTGAAACTCTTGCTGAGCTGAGACGTGCAACCCCTTATCTTCAAAGGATGAGAAATCTACAAAATCCAATGTTGGTGCAGCTGAACTCTTCTTAACCTGTTTGATCTTGTTCTTCTGATGCAAGACCTCTCCTCCAGGCTCAAATACAACATGTCTCATGTCCAAGTCGTGTCTTGATAGTTCCACTTCCCCTTTCTTGTACCAAACAAAAGGAGTGAACAGAAAAGTACCTAATAAGGTCCTTTGGAAATCACATGGATCAAAGACAATTAGTTGATTCATTCTATGAGCTCTCTGAGGTTCCTTGGGTGTCTTCTCTGCTACTATGTGTTGTGTTAAAGGGACCATGACGTTATGAACAGGCTGTTCTTCTTTATGAAAGATATGTGAGGCTACTTTGTCTTGATCTTCTTGGGTAGGCACAACCGGTTCTGGTTCTTGATGCTGTGTTTCAATGGATGGACGTGCTGTGTTGGTCCGTTTGATTTGCTTCTCCACACCCATCATTACTTGTAACAATGCCTCCTTAACCTCTTCACTGAATAAACAGAATTGTTTATCTTCTTTAGATGGCTTAGAGACTGGTTCCTTTCCATCAAGGCTTTCAATCTTCTTCTCCCACTCAGCTTTGCCATGGAATGGGGGTATCTTGATCTTCAAACCAGCAAGCTCATCTCCCTGGTTCATCCTTCTCTTGTGGACACGCCTATGTCTTCTTGAGGATGAACTGAGGTGCTCATACTCATTGTCAGTCTCCTTATAACCATAATGTTCTTGGCGAGTTGCATGAGGTCTCTCCTCTCTCCTCTCTCTTTCTCTCCTAGTCTCTCGGTTTGGTGCTTGACTAGTAGCTCTCCTAATGTCTTCTCTAAGCTCTCTCCTGATGTCATTGAGGTTGGTCCTGTTAACTTGAAGAAATGAAATGGAGCCAAAGGATGAGTTTGGGTGAAGTTTGGGTCCCGTGCAAAGTTAGGGCAAGACCTCCGGAGACTGTCTAAGAAGGCTTTAGGAGTGTTTAAAGATGTGCAAAGCTAGGGTCAAGTCCAGGAGGGACTTAGACACCATTTAGAGACATTTGGGAGGAGATGGTCGACCGTGCAAAAATAGGGCGACCCAAAGAAGTTTCCATTTAGCCTTTAAAGATGGTTGGGGAGTTTGTGCAAAAATAGGGCGAGTGGTACGGACAGGAGGTCCGTACCATCGACCGTGCAAAGCTAGGGCGAAATGCTTTCCCGGGATGAACTAAAATGAAGCCGTGCAAACTTAGGGCGCAAGTGATGCTTGTTCTGATCAAGAGGAATCAAATTGGCATCAAGGGAAGATGCCATGCGCCAGCAAGGAAGAAGAGATAAGATGACAGGCTGGTTACTTGCTGGAAAGGAAGAGTAAAGGAGACTATGAATCTAGCCAAAGAACCAGCCTGATTCATAGGAGCCTATGGGCAACCAATCACAAGCATTCCTTGCCTTGACCAGATTCAAACTTTCCAGCCATCCTAGCCATTCATTCTCAAGTGATTTATCAGCCATTAGATTTAGGTTTCTGAGTTGTAAAGCTTGTAAGCCTATATAAGGCAGTGTTGGGCGATTTGTATGAACTAAGGGAGTAAGGGGGATTTCCCCTCTCCACTTCATAATGAAACTTATGTTCTTGATTCAGATTCCTTCTAATCTACCCCTTTCTTAATCTCTAATCTTTCTTAGTCTCTCTAATCTATCTTAGTCTCTTCTAATCTCTGTTTCTGATTCAAGTTCATGAGTTAAAGATCAGACCTTTCTCATCATCATATCAAGCTTTCTCTTCTGCCATGAATGGCGAGTTTATCTTCACACAGCATGAGCTTATGATTTCCAACATGGTATCAGAGCCAGGTTCATCAGTTCTTGGTGTTTAGCTTCCGCAAATCACATCTCAAGCCTCAGCTCAAACCGCAACCCTTTGAAGACATCAAACCAAGAAGCGGTTTCCTTGAAGAAAGTTGATTGCTGTCTTGGCGAGTTGAATCTGTATCCTTATCTCCTGACCTGTCCAACCTGATGGAGTGTCTCTATGGAAGCAGAGGTGAATGGAGAGGCCTCGCGAACCTTGTCCAAAGCACCTTGTCCAAGAGTTCTCAGATCCGGTTTATCAAGACAAAGCTGTCAAGAAGATGGCGCCTAGAAGAGAAGGAGAAAGGAGGGGTCTTTGAGTGTGAGAAGCAAGGAGGAAGTCACGGACTAAAGGAGAAAGAGTTGGGTGGCCTCCAATCTCTCATATCCCACAAAGTCATGGACTTTCCATCCAAAGGTGATACAAGGACCAACCTGGTTCCTTGGCTGTAAGCGATTCTTAAAACCTTCTTTATATGAGATTGTGATAATGATTGTTGCTGTGTGTTGTGTTGTGTGATTAAAACCTGAGGATATTGTGATGATTGCTTGATTATATTATCTTGAATCTGTCCCAGGATGCTTAATAAGTCTTGTTTGGTGATTGAGAATTTAAAAATGCTTGCTTAAGTTCTAAATGATGCTTGACATGATATTAGATAGTATGTTCTGAATCTGCTTGCATACATGAATAGAAACTTGTTAAAGTAGAGCATTTGGGTCTGGTATTTGGAAATGATAATGATGCTTAGTCTCTGTTCTAAATGAATGTTTTGCTAGGATGATAGATAGT
The DNA here is from genome assembly GCA_905132885.1 of Moricandia moricandioides. Taxonomy (NCBI): domain Eukaryota; kingdom Viridiplantae; phylum Streptophyta; class Magnoliopsida; order Brassicales; family Brassicaceae; genus Moricandia; species Moricandia moricandioides. The sequence continues at coordinate 23,426 of CAJHQQ010003927.1, read as the reverse complement.
TGTATCTAATCCAGATTGCATTCATGAATAGAATAGGTTAAGGCTGTTGCATTCTATTGTCATGGTTACTGCCTTAAGGTTGAGACATCTAGACTTAAGTCTAATGGTTGTTTAAGGCAGGAAAGGATTGCCTATTTGCTTGGGATTGTTCCTGATGTGTTCATCCATAGCATTTAAAGAGTGGAAAGCTTGCATTAGATGGATCTTAATGATAATAAGAATCTGTCTAAGTGTAATGCGAGTGAGACATTGGCACAAGCCAATGCATTGTGTCTTATCTTTGCTGGAGTTTGAGTGTTGTTTCAGGTTCACTAGGTGTGCTCTGTTGAAATTTGACAGAGTATGAAGTCTTGTGTGTTGGAATTTCACAGAGTGTGAAGTCGTGTGTTGGAATTTCACAGAGTGTGAAGTCTTGTGTGTTGGAACAGGATGAACAGTGGTATTTGTAGCAGAGAACTCGAAATGAAGAAGAGAGTGGATCTGGTTTCTGCTAGTGTATACTTGAACCAGAAACAGAGATTAGAGAGAATAAAGAGAATAAGAAGAGATTCGAGTGAGATTAAGAGAGATTTGAGAGAGTAAGAGAATAGGAGATTAAGTAACCAGAGACTAAGAAACAGAGACTAAGAGATTTATGTAACCAGATTGAAGTAAACAAGTTTATGAAGTGGAGAGGGGAACTCCCCCTTACTCCCTTCTTTTCTTCTTATTTCATGTTGTTATTTTCGACCAGAGAGAGATACATTATATAGAGAGAGATAGATACATTAGGGTTTTTCAAATTCAAACAGACCAAGTGGAGCCTTCTGCTTCCCAACGGCCATGTAGTCGACTATATTATCGGACTATGTAGTTGATGCATGTAGTTGATGCATGTAATCGACTATATCACATGACTATGTCACCAGATCCTCAAGCTTCCCAACGGCCATGTAGTCGATTCATGTAGTCGACTATATTATCGGACTATGTAGTTGATGCATGTAGTTGGGTTCAACTCCACTGCTCCATCTCATCTCTCATAAGATCATTTGTCTCTCTTCAAGTTAACACTCCCCCTCAAGCTTGACTATAGTGATCCTAAGTCAAGCTTGGAACCTTGAAGTCACTCCTCATTAAAAACCTTATGAGAGAAAACCCTCCTTAGGGATAAAACCCTCATAAGGAAAAGATTAAGTTCCTTCAAGGCCTAGGGATTGGCCAATGAGTTCTTTGTGTCTAAACCAGTGTGGTGGACACAAAGAACTCTGGATCATGGCCCTCACTGTGGTGCAAGCTAATCCGACTTGGACTGCTCACCACTAACTCTTCTTGAGCTCATCTAGCCCATCTTCACACTGATCTTGGTTTCTCCCCCTTTCACCCAACCTCTTGTTGGGTTTAAGTGCTCGGATGACCAGCTACTCACTCCATTGAGTACCATCTTCATTCTTTGCCTTGGTTGCTTCTTCTTCTTGAATAACCACCAAGGACTCCATCTTCACAGATCATTGACACTTCATCAACCAGGTACACACACACATGCTATGGGCTGATTCATAGCTTCCCAACTGAAGGTAACTGTTCTAACTCCATGTAGAAGCTGATCCATAGCTTCCCTACCAGAAGGTAACTGTTCTAACTCCATGCCTTGGGCTGATTCATAGCATTCCAATCATCTCTACCTGATCTTCTTGTCAAGTAGTCTCTGATGGCCATCTGTTCTAACACCAAGTTGTTGCTGTCCTTGTTGTGGCTTCTTTGAACCGGTGTGGTGTGAGTTGAGGCAATGGACGACTTGGATCTTCAGGAATGCTCATCATTACCCCTCCTCAAGCTTGATCCAGAGAGTATAGGTGAAGGACCAAGCTTGGAAGTGAGCAATACTGAGCTTAAGACATCTCTCAGATCATAGGAAGCTCATTCACACTCCATCTCAAGCTTGGAACCGAGAATAGGTGAAGGTCCAAGCTTGCAAGGTTGCAATGAGTTCATGATAGCTTCTTTGATCCGGTTTATGATGCAAGTGTGAACTCCACAGCTTGCCAATGGCTTGTGGCGGCTGGATCTTCAGGATTGCTTCTTCATTACCCCTCCTCAAGCTTGATCCAGAGAGTATAGGGATGGACCAAGCTTGGAAGTGAGCAAGACTGAGCTAGGACCAGGAGCGCATCACCCCAACAGCTGCGCTTAAGTCAACCAGTTCCTCCTCCCTTGATCTCCTCTCCACTGCCTAGAATAACTCTTCCTTGTGTGTCTCTTGGAACCAGGAGCTCAACAACCAAATGGCCTGCGCTTAAATCAACCGGTTCTCTACACACAAGTGATGAGAAGATCCAGCCTGGTGGATGTCTGATCAAACACTGGTCTGTCTCTTCATCAATACTCCTTCCTGAAGTATCTTCAAAGCTCAGCCATATTCTATCTCAGCCACGACTTACTACCATCTGGACTCTTCACCAACAGTCTCTCCATGGTCAGGAATATACATCATGTGTAGGCTCTGGATTTACAGGAATTTACATCATGTGTAGGCTCTGAACTGCATGGGCAACACCTTCTTCTCTTGAACCAGGAGCTCAACAACCTTCATGGTCTGCGCTTCTTATAACCGGTTCTTCTCTCCATGGTCAGGAATATACATCATGTGTAGGCTCTGGATTTACAGGAATTTACATCATGTGTAGGCTCTGAACTGCATGGGCAACACCTTCTTCTTTGTTCTGGATTGATGCTGAACAAGTGACACTCTTTGTGACCCTGGGACAGATTCTAAACAATCACATCTAGCAATCTTTAAACAAATCCTCAGGTTCCAGACACATCACACACACACATTCAGTTCATTATACTCAAGCTTTCTACAAAAGGAAAGAGCTTTCTTACAGCCAAGGATCATTGTATAGATCCTTGATTCCATTGGACAGAATCTGAGTTGTTGGCGTGAACTCCAACTTCTCCATCTTCCATGGACCTTTCCTTGGACTCTCCATGCCTAAAGTCCCCACCTTTCTTCATATTTTGGTCGCCACCACCAGTAACAAGGTGAAAGCTTTCACCTTTCTTCCTGGTCTTTGAATAAGAACAAGCCTGGACTGTTTTGATGAAGAGGGTAGCTAATCCACTCCATAAATTCTGGATCCACGGCCTTCCCTTCTTCTGGACGGTATGAGAAAGCATGAGTAACCAAGAACACTTTCTGGGCACGCCTAGGATGAACACCTTCTTCTTGTAGAGGTTGAATCAGCTGGCTGGACACAAGCTTCTTCACAGGTTAGAAATGGCATGGGAGTGAGCTTGAGCTTGCGGAAGCTAGGAACCAAGTTCTGATGAACTTGGCTCTGATACCATGTTGGAATATCTCAGAGTATGAAGTCTTGTGTGTTGGAATTTCACAGAGTGTGAAGTCGTGTGTTGGAATTTCACAGAGTGTGAAGTCTTGTGTGTTGGAACAGGATGAACAGTGGTATTTGTAGCAGAGAACTCGAAATGAAGAAGAGAGTGGATCTGGTTTCTGCTAGTGTATACTTGAACCAGAAACAGAGATTAGAGAGAATAAAGAGAATAAGAAGAGATTCGAGTGAGATTAAGAGAGATTTGAGAGAGTAAGAGAATAGGAGATTAAGTAACCAGAGACTAAGAAACAGAGACTAAGAGATTTATGTAACCAGATTGAAGTAAACAAGTTTATGAAGTGGAGAGGGGAACTCCCCCTTACTCCCTTCTTTTCTTCTTATTTCATGTTGTTATTTTCGACCAGAGAGAGATACATTATATAGAGAGAGATAGATACATTAGGGTTTTTCAAATTCAAACAGACCAAGTGGAGCCTTCTGCTTCCCAACGGCCATGTAGTCGATTTATGTAGTCGACTATACTATCGGACTATGTAGTTGATGCATGTAGTTGATGCATGTAATCGACTATATCAAATGACTATGTCACCAGATCCTCAAGCTTCCCAACGGCCATGTAGTCGATTCATGTAGTCGACTATATTATCGGACTATGTAGTTGATGCATGTAGTTGGGTTCAACTCCACTGCTCCATCTCATCTCTCATAAGATCATTTGTCTCTCTTCAAGTTAACATGCTCTTGGTTCACCATACATCCAAGTGAAAGAGGAAGGCTGATCCCATAGGGAAAGGTTGCTGGTGTGTATTCAAATACACAAGGCAAGTGATCATCATCTAAGTCTGGAGGAGACTGATGATCAAAGGCATTGGAGTTAAAAGGGGAAGGTTGATCAGTGGTTGAATGCATTGTCCATTTAGATGGAATGCTCCTGATCTTAAGGCTCATTCAGGCTCACTTCAAGTTTGGCGTGTTGCTCATTCCAAACTTGAGGAGGGGAGCAAAGTGAGCCACCTGATGATCCTTGGAGCTCAATGACCTGTGGTACTCAAGGCCATTGCATGCTGATCTAGAAAGAGATCATGCCGCTGTGAAGGAGGAAGAAGGTCACTCAACAAGCTAAGTGAGGAGTGCTTGTAGAGTGGACTGAGGTATCTCCTCTATGCAATGGTAATGTAGTGGAGGCTCAAGTATCAAGTCTGGAGAAGATGGTGGTACTCTCCACATAACTTATCAAAGAGCCATCATGCGCTCACCATTCAAGCTTGGACCTTCTCTATACCCGGTCTCAAGCTTGAGGGGGAGTGTGGATGAGCCTGCATGATAAGAGAAGGAGCTGTAAGGCTCAGTGTGTGAGGATTCAAGTGGCGGTTCAAGGAAGCCACTCCTCAACATCTAAACAAGGGAGTAAACCTGATCTTAACACTTTATATATATTCATGATAGGTTTATCTCTTGAGAACTGATACACTTGTGGAATGATGTATCAGGTACCTTACTTGGATGCTCAAGAAGACAAGAAGAAGGTGGACGCGTGATCTGACCAGAATGAGAAGGCAAGAAGCCAAGAGTGAAGGGAAGACACAAACCAGTCCAAAGAAGAGATCTGAGAAGGTGTAGGAATGGAGAAGAGATGGTAGAGTGTGCAGTCTTAAGGTGTAGGTGTGTATGGATTTGGTATGGACGGATGTACTCGGACCATACGGATCCATACACGACCAAAGTGGCCTTAAGATGCATAAAACCCATCTCTAAGGTGATGCTCATCTATTGCATCACATGAGGGCCATGATCCAGGGTCTTTGTGTGTCCATCACACTGATGAGAACACAAAGACCCACTGGCCAATCCCTAGGCCTTGAGGAACCTACTCTTTTTCCCTCATCAAGGTTTTATCCCAAAAGGGTTTTCTTTGGTGAGGGTTTTAATGAGGGGATTCTTCAAGGTTCCAAGCTTGACTTAGGATCACTAGAGTCAAGCTTGAGGGGGAGTGTTAACTTGAAGAAATGAAATGGAGCCAAAGGATGAGTTTGGGTGAAGTTTGGGTCCCGTGCAAAGTTAGGGCAAGACCTCCGGAGACTGTCTAAGAAGGCTTTAGGAGTGTTTAAAGATGTGCAAAGCTAGGGTCAAGTCCAGGAGGGACTTAGACACCATTTAGAGACATTTGGGAGGAGATGGTCGACCGTGCAAAAATAGGCGAACCGTACGGACTTGTACGGACCGTGCAAAAATAGGGCGACCCAAAGAAGTTTCCATTTAGCCTTTAAAGATGGTTGGGGAGTTTGTGCAAAAATAGGGCGAGTGGTACGGACAGGAGGTCCGTACCATCGACCATGCAAAGCTAGGGCGAAATGCTTTCCCGGGATGAACTAAAATGAAGCCGTGCAAACTTAGGGCGCAAGTGATGCTTGTTCTGATCTAGAGGAATCAAATTGGCATCAAGGGAAGATGCCATGCGCCAGCAAGGAAGAAGAGATAAGATGACAGGCTGGTTACTTGCTGGAAAGGAAGAGTAAAGGAGACTATGAATCTAGCCAAAGAACCAGCCTGATTCATAGGAGCCTATGGGCAACCAATCACAAGCATTCCTTGCCTTGACCAGATTCAAACTTTCCAGCCATCCTAGCCATTCATTCTCAAGTGATTTATCAGCCATTAGATTTAGGTTTCTGAGTTGTAAAGCTTGTAAGCCTATATAAGGCAGTGTTGGGCGATTTGTATGAACTAAGGGAGTAAGGGGGATTTCCCCTCTCCACTTCATAATGAAACTTATGTTCTTGATTCAGATTCCCTCTAATCTACCCCTTTCTTAATCTCTAATCTTTCTTAGTCTCTCTAATCTATCTTAGTCTCTTCTAATCTCTGTTTCTGATTCAAGTTCATGAGTTAAAGATCAGACCTTTCTCATCATCATATCAAGCTTTCTCTTCTGCCATGAATGGCGAGTTTATCTTCACACAGCATGAGCTTATGATTTCCAACAGGTCCTCATCATCTTGGTCATGGTTGCTACCATGTTTTGGTTAAGTTGAGCCGACATAGCCTCCATGAGATACTTGTCCTTCCTGGCGAGTGAAGCTTCTTCTTCAGCCTCGGCTTCCATGTTTCCTGCACGCAAAGGTAACCAAAATAACCAGTAAAAGGTTTCTAGGGAAGAAGACAAGCAAAAAGGAAAAAGAAAACAAGCAAAAAGGAAAAGCAAACAAGCTTACAATGCAAGACAAAAGTGAAAAGGAAATCGGCTAGAAAAAGGAAAAAGATTCAAGCAAAAAGGAAACACTTCTAAGCTTTTTCCTAATCACTCCTAAGGGTTTCTAGCACCCTAATGGCCTCAATATGCTCGTGTTCAAGGTGATAGACAAGCTAAACTAATGCACAAAGTGATAGACAAGAAAGGATATGCGGCTAGGGTTCTTCTCACTCTAGGGTTTTCGCATGCAACCAAATAAGGAAAGTTTAAAAATCTTTGTCTAAACTCCTATGCAGTCACGAGCAGCCCTAAAACAAAGAGTTCTAATGCTTATTCAAAAGATAAAGATGACACACGGATTGAACAAACAAAGAAACAAGAAAACAAACAAGAAACAAAAGCAAAGAGAGAAAGCGAGTACTTCCCAACCAAAGTTGCTCTGATACCACTTGATGCATCCCTAGGATGCTCTTTGGTTGATGGGAATGGATAATCCTTGCAAGAACGAATCAAAAGACTCAAGTCCTTCAAGGCGTGTGGATTGGATGGTGACACAAGAGGGATGAATGAACTCTTGATACTCCTAGATGAATGGTTTGGATATTACACACCAAACTAAACACCCTTAGACTCTGGATATCACACACCAGACTCGGCACACTTCTTTTAGAGAGAGAGAGAGCCGCAAAAGATGAATAACTTGTATAGAAAAGATTGGATGATTACATAAGGGTGTAGAGAACCCTTTAAATAAGAAACCAGAGACAAATCCTCTAGGGTTTCGACAATGAACCAAAAAAGGAAAGAAATAAAACTATAGTCTAAGTTTAACATAAGTTTAGAATGAAATAAAAATGGAACTTCATGTAGTCTTGGACCGAGAATAGCACTTAGGTGATGTGTAGACAAGTTGTGGCCTCGTTAAAAACCTCCCTCCTGGAAAACCTCGTGGGACAAAACCAAAAGCAAGGAAAAGCACTTCTATTGATCTTGGACCGAGTGTAGCACTTAGGTGATTTGTAGACATGTTGTGGCCTCGTTAAAAACCTTCCTTCTAGAAAACCTCGTGGGACAAAACCAAAAGCAAGGAAAAGAGCACGCACTCCATGTCTGCCTAGACACTACCTCAGTTTGGTGTAGAGATGGCTTGAATGGTGATCAAGACATCTCGGATCAAACCTTGTCCAAGACCCTCTTGTTGTGGATGTGAAGTGAGTAATCCAACAACATTCTCCTTAAGCTTCTTGACTCTGGAACGAGTCATGGGACCTTCAGGAATGGCTAGAGCATCCTCATCAAATGGTTGATGCATAGTGGCTTCATGTGGCTCATCTAGACTCTCCTCATTGTCCTCCTTAGTGATCCGTTCCATGATCACATCATTAGAATCAAGAAGAAATAGCCAAATCTCCAAAAAGGGTCAACTGGAATCACTTCGGTTAAAAGTGGGGTAACTTCTTCATCATAACTCCTATGATATTGATTCAACTTCAGGGTGACTCTGCACTGATTTATGAGTCCAAATCAAGCTTCTTACATCGTGATTCATTCTGGTTTTATTAGTATCAAGAAGAAATTGCCAAATCTCCAAACAGGGTAAATTGGAATCACTTCGGCTAAAAGTGGGATAACTTCTTCATCATAACTCCTATGATCTTGATTCAACTTTAGGGTGATTCTAAACTGATTTATGAGTCCAAATCAAGATTCTTACATTGTGATTCATTATGGTTTTATTAGTATCAAGAAGAAATTGCCAAATCTCCAAAAAGGGTAAACTGGAATCACTTCGGCGTGATGATCCACTGATTTATGAGTCCACATCAAGATTGTTACATCTTTATTCATTCTGTTTTGATTAGAATCAAAAAAAAATTGCCAAATCTCCAAACAGGATAAACTGGAATCACATTCGGTTAAAAGTGGATAACTTCTTCATCATAACTCCTATGATCTTTATTCAACTTCAGGGTGATTCTACACTGATTAATGAGTCTAAATCAAGCTTCTTACATCGTGATTCAATCTGGTTTTATTAGTATCAAGAAGAAATTGCCAAATCTTCAAACATGGTAAACTGGAATCACTTCGGTTAAAAGTGGGATAACTTCTTCATCATAACTCCTATGATCTTGATTCAAGTTTAGGGTGATTCTACACTGATTTATGAGTCCAAATCAAGCTTCTTACATCGTGATTCATTATGGTTTTATTAGTATCAAGAAGAAATTATCAAATCTCCAAACAGGGTAAACTGGAATCACTTCGGTTAAAAGTGGGATACCTTCTTCATCATAACTCCTATGATATTGATTCAACTTCAGGGTGATTCTACACTGATTAATGAGTCCAAATCAAGCTTCTTACATCGTGATTCATTCTGGTTTGATTAGAATCAAGAAGAAATTGCCAAATCTCCAAAAAGGGTAAACTGGAATCACTTCGGCTAAAAGTGGGGTAACTTCTTCATCATAACTCCTATGATATTGATTCAACTTCAGGGTGACTCTGCACTGATTTATGAGTCCAAATCAAGCTTCTTACATCGTGATTCATTCTGGTTTTATTAGTATCAAGAAGATGCCAAATCTCCAAACAGGGTAAACTGGAATCACTTCGGTTAAAAATGGGATAACTTCTTCATCATAACTCCTATGATATTGATTCAACTTTAGGGTGATTCTAAACTGATTTATGAGTCCAACTCAAGCTTCTTACATCGTGATTCATTCTGGTTTTATATGTATCAAGAAGAAATTGTCAAATCTCCAAACAGGTTAAACTGGAATCACTTCGGTTAAAAGTGGGATAACTTCTTCATCATAACTCCTATGATATTGATTCAACTTCGGGATGATGATCCTCTGATTTATGAGTCCACATCAAGATTCTTACATCGTTATTCATTCTGGTTTGATTAGAATCAAGAAGAAATTGTCAAATCTCCAAAAAGGGTAAACTGGAATCACTTCGGTTAAAAGTGGGATAACTTCTTCATCATAACTCCTATGATATTGGTTCAACTTCAGGGTGATTATCCACTGATTTATGAGTCCAAATAAAGCTTCTTACATCGTGATTCATTCTGGTTTTATTAGTATCAAGAAGAAATTGCCAAATCTCCAAAAAGGGTAAACTGGAATCACTTCGGTTAAAAGTATGATAACTTCTTCATCATAACTCCTATGATATTGATTCAACTTCAGGGTGATTATCCACTGATTTATGAGTCCAAATCAAAGTTCTTACATCGTGATTCATTCTGGTTTTATTAGTATCAAGAAGAAATTGTCAAATCTCAAAAAAAGGTAAACTGGAATCACTTCGGTTAAAAGTGGGATAACTTCTTCATCATAAATCCTATGATATTGATTCAACTTCAGGGTTATTATCCACTGATATATGAGTCCAAATCAAGCTTCTTACATCGTGATTCATTCTGTTTTTTTAGTATCAAGAAGAAATTGCCAAATCTCCAAACAGGGTAAACTGGAATCACTTCGGTTAAAAGTGGGATAACTTCTTCATCATAACTCCTATGATATTGATTCAACTTCAGGGTGATTATCCACTGATTTATGAGTCTAAATAAAGCTTCTTACATCGTGATTCATTCTGGTTTTATTAGTATCAAGAAGAAATTGCCAAATCTCCAAAAAGGGTAAACTGGAATCACTTCGGTTAAAAGTATGATAACTTCTTCATCATAACTCCTATGATATTGATTCAACTTCAGGGTGATTATCCACTGATTTATGAGTCCAAATCAAAGTTCTTACATCGTGATTCATTCTGGTTTTATTAGTATCAAGAAGAAATTGTCAAATATCCAAAAAGGGTAAATTGGAATCACTTCGGTTAAAAGTGGGATAACTTCTTCATCATAACTCCTATGACATTGATTCAACTTCGGGGTGATGAACCACTGATTTATGAGTCCACATCAAGATTCTTACATCGTTATTCATTCTGGTTTTATTAGAATCAAGAAGAAATTGCCAAATCTCCAAATAGGATAAACTGGAATCACTTCGGTTAAAAGTGGGATAACTTCTTCATCATAACTCCTATGATCTTGATTCAACTTCAGGGTGATTCTACACTGATTCATGAGTCCAAATCAAGCTTCTTACATCGTGATTCATTCTGGTTTTATTAGTATCAAGAAGAAATTGCCAAATCTCCAAACAGGGTAAACTGGAATCACTTCGGTTAAAAGTGGGATAACTTCTTCATCATAACTCCTATGATCGTGATTCAACTTCAGGGTGATTCTACACTGATTAATGAGTCCAAATCAAGCTTCCTACATCGTGATTCATTCTGGTTTTTTTAGTATCAAGAAGAAATTGCCAAATCTCCAAACAGGGTAAACTGGAATCACTTCGGTTAAAAGTGGGATAACTTCTTCATCATAACTCCTATGATATTGATTCAACTTCAGGGTGATTATCCACTGATTTATGAGTCCAAATCAAGCTTCTTACATCGTGATTCATTCTGGTTTTATTAGCATCAAGAAGAAATTACCAAATCTCCAAAAAGGGTAAACTGGAATCACTTCGGTTAAAAGTATGATAACTTCTTCATCATAACTCCTATGATATTGTTTCAACTTCAGGGTGATTATCCACTGATTTATGAGTCCAAATCAAAGTTCTTACATCGTGATTCATTATGGTTTTATTAGTATCAAGAAGAAATTGTGAAATCTCTAAAAAGGGTAAACTGGAATCACTTCGGTTAAAAGTGGGATAACTTCTTCATCATAAGTCCTATGATATTGATTCAACTTCAGGGTTATTATCCACTGATATATGAGTCCAAATCAATCTTCTTACATCGTGATTCATTCAGGTTTGATTAGTATCAAGAAGAAATTGCCAAATCTCCAAACAGGTTAAACTGGAATCACTTCGGTTAAAAGTGGGATAACTTCTTCATCATAACTCCTATGATATTTATTCAACTTCAGGGTGATTATCCACTGATTTATGAGTCCAAATCAAAGTTCTTACATCGTGATTCATTCTGGTTTTACTAGTATCAAGAAGAAATTGTCAAATCTCCAAAAAGGGTAAACTGGAATCACTTCGGTTAAAAGTGGGATAACTTCTTCATCATAAATCCTATGATATTGATTCAACTTCAGGGTTATTATCCACTGATATATGAGTCCAAATCAAGCTTCTTACATCGTGATTCATTCTGGTTTTATTAGTATCAAGAAGAAATTGCCAAATCTCCAAAAAGGGTAAACTGGAATCACTTCGGTTAAAAGTGGGAGAACTTCTTCATCATAACTCCTATGATATTGATTCAACTTCAGGGTGATGATCCACTGATTTATGAGTCCAAATCAAGCTTCTTACATCGTGATTCATTCTGGTTTTATTAGTATCAAGAAGAAATTGCCAAATCTCCAAAAAGGGTAAACTGGAATCACTTCGGTTAAAAGTGGGATAACTTCTTCATCATAACTCCTATGATATTGATTCAACTTCAGGGTTTATCCACAGATTTATGAGTCCAAATCAAGCTTCTTACATCGTGATTCATTCTGGTTTTATTAGTATCAAGAAGAAATTATTAAATCTCCAAACAGGGTAAACTGGAATCACTTCGGTTAAAAGTGGGATAACTTCTTCATCATAACTCCTATGATCTTGATTCAACTTCAGGGTGATTCTACACTGATTAATGAGTCCAAATCAAGCTTCTTACATCGTGATTCATTCTGGTTTGATTAGAATCAAGAAGAAATTGCCAAATCTCCAAAAAGGGTCAACTGGAATCACTTCGGTTAAAAGTGGGGTAACTTCTTCATCATAACTCCTATGATATTGATTCAACTTCAGGGTGACTCTGCACTGATTTATGAGTCCAAATCAAGCTTCTTACATCGTGATTCATTCTGGTTTTATTAGTATCAAGAAGAAAATGCCAAATCTCCAAACAGGGTAAATTGGAATCACTTCGGCTAAAAGTGGGATAACTTCTTCATCATAACTCCTATGATCTTGATTCAACTTTAGGGTGATTCTAAACTGATTTATGAGTCCAAATCAAGATTCTTACATTGTGATTCATTATGGTTTTATTAGTATCAAGAAGAAATTGCCAAATCTCCAAAAAGGGTAAACTGGAATCACTTCGGCGTGATGATCCACTGATTTATGAGTCCACATCAAGATTGTTACATCTTTATTCATTCTGGTTTGATTAGAATCAAGAAAAAATTGCCAAATCTCCAAACAGGATAAACTGGAATCACATTCGGTTAAAAGTGGATAACTTCTTCATCATAACTCCTATGATCTTTATTCAACTTCAGGGTGATTCTACACTGATTAATGAGTCTAAATCAAGCTTCTTACATCGTGATTCAATCTGGTTTTATTAGTATCAAGAAGAAATTGCCAAATCTTCAAACATGGTAAACTGGAATCACTTCGGTTAAAAGTGGGATAACTTCTTCATCATAACTCCTATGATCTTGATTCAAGTTTAGGGTGATTCTACACTGATTTATGAGTCCAAATCAAGCTTCTTACATCGTGATTCATTATGGTTTTATTAGTATCAAGACGAAATTATCAAATCTCCAAACAGGGTAAACTGGAATCACTTCGGTTAAAAGTGGGATACCTTCTTCATCATAACTCCTATGATATTGATTCAACTTCAGGGTGATTCTACACTGATTAATGAGTCCAAATCAAGCTTCTTACATCGTGATTCATTCTGGTTTGATTAGAATCAAGAAGAAATTGCCAAATCTCCAAAAAGGGTAAACTGGAATCACTTCGGCTAAAAGTGGGGTAACTTCTTCATCATAACTCCTATGATATTGATTCAACTTCAGGGTGACTCTGCACTGATTTATGAGTCCAAATCAAGCTTCTTACATCGTGATTCATTCTGGTTTTATTAGTATCAAGAAGATGCCAAATCTCCAAACAGGGTAAACTGGAATCACTTCGGTTAAAAATGGGATAACTTCTTCATCATAACTCCTATGATATTGATTCAACTTTAGGGTGATTCTAAACTGATTTATGAGTCCAACTCAAGCTTCTTACATCGTGATTCATTCTGGTTTTATATGTATCAAGAAGAAATTGTCAAATCTCCAAACAGGTTAAACTGGAATCACTTCGGTTAACAGTGGGATAACTTCTTCATCATAACTCCTATGATATTGATTCAACTTCGGGATGATGATCCTCTGATTTATGAGTCCACATCAAGATTCTTACATCGTTATTCATTCTGGTTTGATTAGAATCAAGAAGAAATTGTCAAATCTTCAAAAAGGGTAAACTGGAATCACTTCGGTTAAAAGTGGGATAACTTCTTCATCATAACTCCTATGATATTGATTCAACTTCAGGGTGATTATCCACTGATTTATGAGTCCAAATCAAGCTTCTTACATCGTGATTCATTCTGGTTTTATTAGTATCAAGAAGAAATTGCCAAATCTCCAAAAAGGGTAAACTGGAATCACTTCGGTTAAAAGTGGGATAACTTCTTCATCATAACTCCTATGACATTGATTCAACTTCGGGGTGATGAACCACTGATTTATGAGTCCACATCAAGATTCTTACATCGTTATTCATTCTGGTTTTATTAGAATCAAGAAGAAATTGCCAAATCTCCAAATAGGATAAACTGGAATCACTTCGGTTAAAAGTGGGATAACTTCTTCATCATAACTCCTATGATCTTGATTCAACTTCAGGGTGATTCTACACTGATTCATGAGTCCAAATCAAGCTTCTTACATCGTGATTCATTCTGGTTTTATTAGTATCAAGAAGAAATTGCCAAATCTCCAAACAGGGTAAACTGGAATCACTTCGGTTAAAAGTGGGATAACTTCTTCATCATAACTCCTATGATCGTGATTCAACTTCAGGGTGATTCTACACTGATTAATGAGTCCAAATCAAGCTTCTTACATCGTGATTCATTCTGTTTTTTTAGTATCAAGAAGAAATTGCCAAATCTCCAAACAGGGTAAACTGGAATCACTTCGGTTAAAAGTGGGATAACTTCTTCATCATAACTCCTATGATATTGATTCAACTTCAGGGTGATTATCCACTGATTTATGAGTCCAAATAAAGCTTCTTACATCGTGATTCATTCTGGTTTTATTAGTATCAAGAAGAAATTGCCAAATCTCCAAAAAGGATAAACTGGAATCACTTCGGTTAAAAGTGGGATAACTTCTTCATCATAACTCCTATGATATTGATTCAACTTCAGGGTGATTATCCACTGATTTATGAGTCCAAATCAAGCTTCTTACATCGTGATTCATTCTGGTTTTATTAGTATCAAGAAGAAATTGCCAAATCTCCAAAAAGGGTAAACTGGAATCACTTCGGTTAAAAGTGGGATAACTTCTTCATCATAACTCCTATGACATTGATTCAACTTCGGGGTGATGAACCACTGATTTATGAGTCCACATCAAGATTCTTACATCGTTATTCATTCTGGTTTTATTAGAATCAAGAAGAAATTGCCAAATCTCCAAATAGGATAAACTGGAATCACTTCGGTTAAAAGTGGGATAACTACTTCATCATAACTCCTATGATCTTGATTCAACTTCATGGTGATTCTACACTGATTCATGAGTCCAAATCAAGCTTCTTACATCGTGATTCATTCTGGTTTTATTAGTATCAAGAAGAAATTGCCAAATCTCCAAACAGGGTAAACTGGAATCACTTCGGTTAAAAGTGGGATAACTTCTTCATCATAACTCCTATGATCGTGATTCAACTTCAGGGTGATTCTACACTGATTAATGAGTCCAAATCAAGCTTCTTACATCGTGATTCATTCTGTTTTTTTTAGTATCAAGAAGAAATTGCCAAATCTCCAAACAGGGTAAACTGGAATCACTTCGGTTAAAAGTGGGATAACTTCTTCATCATAACTCCTATGATATTGATTCAACTTCAGGGTGATTATCCACTGATTTATGAGTCCAAATAAAGTTTCTTACATCGTGATTCATTCTGGTTTTATTAGTATCAAGAAGAAATTGCCAAATCTCCAAAAAGGGTAAACTGGAATCACTTCGGTTAAAAGTATGATAACTTCTTCATCATAACTCCTATGATATTGATTCAACTTCAGGGTGATTATCCACTGATTTATGAGTCCAAATCAAAGTTCTTACATCGTGATTCATTCTGGTTTTATTAGTATCAAGAAGAAATTGTCAAATCTCCAAAAAAGGTAAACTGGAATCACTTCGGTTAAAAGTGGGATAACTTCTTCATCATAAATCCTATGATATTGATTCAACTTCAGGGTTATTATCCACTGATATATGAGTCCAAATCAAGCTTCTTACATCGTGATTCATTCTGGTTTGATTAGTATCAAGAAGAAATTGCCAAATCTCCAAACAGGTTAAACTGGAATCACTTCGGTTAAAAGTGGGATAACTTCTTCTTCTTAACTCCTATGATATTTATTCAACTTCAGGGTGATTATCCACTGATTTATGAGTCCAAATCAAAGTTCTTACATCGTGATTCATTCTGGTTTTATTAGTATCAAGAAGAAATTGTCAAATCTCCAAAAAGGGTAAACTGGAATCACTTCGGTTAAAAGTGGGATAACTTCTTCATCATAAATCCTATGATATTGATTCAACTTCAGGGTTATTATCCACTGATATATGAGTCCAAATCAAGCTTCTTACATCGTGATTCATTCTGGTTTTATTAGTATCAAGAAGAAATTGCCAAATCTCCAAAAAGGGTAAACTGGAATCACTTCGGTTAAAAGTGGGAGAACTTCTTCATCATAACTCCTATGATATTGATTCAACTTCGGGGTGATGATCCACTGATTTATGAGTCCAAATCAAGCTTCTTACATCGTGATTCATTCTGGTTTTATTAGTATCAAGAAGAAAATGCCAAATCTCCAAAAAAGGTAAACTGGAATCACTTCGGTTAAAAGTGGGATAACTTCTTCATCATAACTCCTATGATATTGATTCAACTTCAGGGTAATTATCCACTGATTTATGAGTCCAAATCAAGCTTCTTACATCGTGATTCTGATGTGATCATGGACCGGATCACTAAGGAAGACAATGGGGAGAGTTTAGATGAGCAACATGAAGCCACAATGCATCAACCATTTGATGAGGATGCTCTAACCATTCATGAAGGTCCCATGACTCGTTCAAGAGTCAAGAAGCTTAAGGAGAATGTTGTTGGATTACTCACTTCACATCCACAACAAGAAGGTCTTGGACAAGGTTTGATCTGAGATGTCTTGATCACCATTCAAGCCATCTCTACACCAAACTGAGGTAGTGTCTAGGCAGACATGGAGTGCGTGCTCTTTTCCTTGCTTTTGGTTTTGTCCCACGAGGTTTTCTAGAAGGAAGGTTTTTAACGAGGCCACAACATGTCTACAAATCACCTAAGTGCTACACTCGGTCCAAGACTATTAGAAGTTACATGTTATGTCATTTTAAACTTTAGACTATAGTTTTTATTTCTTTCCTTTTTTGAATTATTGTCGAAACCCTAGAGGCATGTCTCTGGTTTCTTATTTAAAGGGTCCCTTAAGCCCTATTGTACTCACGCAACCTTTTTCTATTGAAGTCATTCATCTTTTGCGGCTCTCTCTCTCTCTAAAAGAAGTGTGCCGAGTTCTGGTGTGTCATATCCAGAGTTAAGGGTGTCTAGTTTGGTGTGTAATATCCAAACCATTCATCTAGGAGTATCAAGAGTTCATCCATCCCTCTTGTGTCACCATCCGATCCACACGCCTTGAAGGACTTGAGTCTTTAGATTCGTTCTTGCAAGGATTATCCATTCCCATCAACCAAAGAGCATCCTAGGGACGCATCAGATTCATTCTGGTTTTATTAGTATCAAGAAGAAATTATCAAATCTCCAAACAGGGTAAACTGGAATCACTTCGGTTAAAAGTGGGATAACTTCTTCATCATAACTCCAATGATCTTGATTCAACTTCAGGGTGATTCTACTCTGATTGATGAGTCCAATTCAAGCTTCTTACATCGTGATTCATTCTGGTTTTATTAGTATCAAGAAGAAATTGCCAAATCTCCAAACAGGGTAAACTGGAATCACTTCGGTTAAAAGGGGGTTAACTTATTCATCATAACTCCTATGATCTTGATTCAAATTTAGGGTGATTCTAAACTGATTTATGAGTCCAAATCAAGCTTCTTACATCGTGATTCATTATGGTTTTATTAGTATCAAGAAGAAATTGCCAAATCTCCAAAAAGGGTAAACTGGAATCACTTCGGTTAAAAGTGGGATACCTTCTTCATCATAACTCCTATGATATTGATTCAACTTCAGGGTGATTCTACACTGATTAATGAGTCCAAATCAAGCTTCTTACATCGTGATTCATTCTGGTTTGATTAGAATCAAGAAGAAATTGCCAAATCTCCAAAAAGGGTAAACTGGAATCACTTCGGCTAAAAGTGGGGTAACTTCTTCATCATAACCTCTATGATATTGATTCAACTTCAGGGTGACTCTGCACTGATTTATGAGTCCAAATCAAGCTTCTTACATCGTGATTCATTCTGGTTTTATTAGTATCAAGAAGATGCCAAATCTCCAAACAGGGTAAACTGGAATCACTTCGGTTAAAAATGGGATAACTTCTTCATCATAACTCCTATGATATTGATTCAACTTTAGGGTGATTCTAAACTGATTTATGAGTCCAACTCAAGCTTCTTACATCGTGATTCATTCTGGTTTTATATGTATCAAGAAGAAATTGTCAAATCTCCAAACAGGTTAAACTGGAATCACTTCGGTTAACAGTGGGATAACTTCTTCATCATAACTCCTATGATATTGATTCAACTTCGGGATGATGATCCACTGATTTATGAGTCCACATCAAGATTCTTACATCGTTATTCATTCTGGTTTGATTAGAATCAAGAAGAAATTGTCAAATCTCCAAAAAGGGTAAACTGGAATCACTTCGGTTAAAAGTGGGATAACTTCTTCATCATAACTCCTATGATATTGATTCAACTTCAGGGTGATTATCCACTGATTTATGAGTCCAAATCAAGCTTCTTACATCGTGATTCATTCTGGTTTTATTAGTATCAAGAAGAAATTGCCAAATCTCCAAAAAGGGTAAACTGGAATTACTTCGGTTAAAAGTGGGATAACTTCTTCATCATAACTCCTATGACATTGATTCAACTTTGGGGTGATGAACCACTGATTTATGAGTCCACATCAAGATTCTTACATCGTTATTCATTCTGGTTTTATTAGAATCAAGAAGAAATTGCCAAATCTCCAAATAGGATAAACTGGAATCACTTCGGTTAAAAGTGGGATAACTTCTTCATCATAACTCCTATGATCTTGATTCAACTTCAGGGTGATTCTACACTGATTCATGAGTCCAAATCAAGCTTCTTACATCGTGATTCATTCTGGTTTTATTAGTATCAAGAAGAAATTGCCAAATCTCCAAACAGGGTAAACTGGAATCACTTCGGTTAAAAGTGGGATAACTTCTTCATCATAACTCCTATGATCGTGATTCAACTTCAGGGTGATTCTACACTGATTAATGAGTCCAAATCAAGCTTCTTACATCGTGATTCATTCTGTTTTTTTTAGTATCAAGAAGAAATTGCCAAATCTCCAAACAGGGTAAACTGGAATCACTTCGGTTAAAAGTGGGATAACTTCTTCATCATAACTCCTATGATATTGATTCAACTTCAGGGTGATTATCCACTGATTTATGAGTCCAAATAAAGCTTCTTACATCGTGATTCATTCTGGTTTTATTAGTATCAAGAAGAAATTGCCAAATCTCCAAAAAGGATAAACTGGAATCACTTCGGTTAAAAGTGGGATAACTTCTTCATCATAACTCCTATGATATTGATTCAACTTCAGGGTGATTATCCACTGATTTATGAGTCCAAATCAAGCTTCTTACATCGTGATTCATTCTGGTTTTATTAGTATCAAGAAGAAATTGCCAAATCTCCAAAAAGGGTAAACTGGAATCACTTCGGTTAAAAGTGGGATAACTTTAACTCCCATGACATTGATTCAACTTCGGGGTGATGAACCACTGATTTATGAGTCCACATCAAGATTCTTACATCGTTATTCATTCTGGTTTTATTAGAATCAAGAAGAAATTGCCAAATCTCCAAATAGGATAAACTGGAATCACTTCGGTTAAAAGTGGGATAACTACTTCATCATAACTCCTATGATCTTGATTCAACTTCAGGGTGATTCTACACTGATTCATGAGTCCAAATCAAGCTTCTTACATCGTGATTCATTCTGGTTTTATTAGTATCAAGAAGAAATTGCCAAATCTCCAAACAGGGTAAACTGGAATCACTTCGGTTAAAAGTGGGATAACTTCTTCATCATAACTCCTATGATCGTGATTCAACTTCAGGGTGATTCTACACTGATTAATGAGTCCAAATCAAGCTTCTTACATCGTGATTCATTCTGTTTTTTTTAGTATCAAGAAGAAATTGCCAAATCTCCAAACAGGGTAAACTGGAATCACTTCGGTTAAAAGTGGGATAACTTCTTCATCATAACTCCTATGATATTGATTCAACTTCAGGGTGATTATCCACTGATTTATGAGTCCAAATAAAGTTTCTTACATCGTGATTCATTCTGGTTTTATTAGTATCAAGAAGAAATTGCCAAATCTCCAAAAAGGGTAAACTGGAATCACTTCGGTTAAAAGTATGATAACTTCTTCATCATAACTCCTATGATATTGATTCAACTTCAGGGTGATTATCCACTGATTTATGAGTCCAAATCAAAGTTCTTACATCGTGATTCATTCTGGTTTTATTAGTATCAAGAAGAAATTGTCAAATCTCCAAAAAAGGTAAACTGGAATCACTTCGGTTAAAAGTGGGATAACTTCTTCATCATAAATCCTATGATATTGATTCAACTTCAGGGTTATTATCCACTGATATATGAGTCCAAATCAAGCTTCTTACATCGTGATTCATTCTGGTTTGATTAGTATCAAGAAGAAATTGCCAAATCTCCAAACAGGTTAAACTGGAATCACTTCGGTTAAAAGTGGGATAACTTCTTCTTCTTAACTCCTATGATATTTATTCAACTTCAGGGTGATTATCCACTGATTTATGAGTCCAAATCAAAGTTCTTACATCGTGATTCATTCTGGTTTTATTAGTATCAAGAAGAAATTGTCAAATCTCCAAAAAGGGTAAACTGGAATCACTTCGGTTAAAAGTGGGATAACTTCTTCATCATAAATCCTATGATATTGATTCAACTTCAGGGTTATTATCCACTGATATATGAGTCCAAATCAAGCTTCTTACATCGTGATTCATTCTGGTTTTATTAGTATCAAGAAGAAATTGCCAAATCTCCAAAAAGGGTAAACTGGAATCACTTCGGTTAAAAGTGGGAGAACTTCTTCATCATAACTCCTATGATATTGATTCAACTTCGGGGTGATGATCCACTGATTTATGAGTCCAAATCAAGCTTCTTACATCGTGATTCATTCTGGTTTTATTAGTATCAAGAAGAAAATGCCAAATCTCCAAAAAAGGTAAACTGGAATCACTTCGGTTAAAAGTGGGATAACTTCTTCATCATAACTCCTATGATATTGATTCAACTTCAGGGTAATTATCCACTGATTTATGAGTCCAAATCAAGCTTCTTACATCGTGATTCATTCTGGTTTTATTAGTATCAAGAAGAAATTATCAAATCTCCAAACAGGGTAAACTGGAATCACTTCGGTTAAAAGTGGGATAACTTCTTCATCATAACTCCAATGATCTTGATTCAACTTCAGGGTGATTCTACTCTGATTGATGAGTCCAATTCAAGCTTCTTACATCGTGATTCATTCTGGTTTTATTAGTATCAAGAAGAAATTGCCAAATCTCCAAACAGGGTAAACTGGAATCACTTCGGTTAAAAGGGGGTTAACTTATTCATCATAACTCCTATGATCTTGATTCAAATTTAGGGTGATTCTAAACTGATTTATGAGTCCAAATCAAGCTTCTTACATCGTGATTCATTATGGTTTTATTAGTATCATGAAGAAATTGTCAAATCTCCAAACAGGGTAAACTGGAATCACTTCGGTTAAAAGTGGGATACCTTCTTCATCATAACTCATATGATTTTGATTCAACTTCAGGGTGATTATCCACTAATTTATGGGTCCAAATCAAGCTTCTTACATCGTGATTCATTCTGGTTTTATTAGTATCAAGAAGAAATTGCCAAATCTCCAAACAGGGTAAACTGGAATCACTTCAGTTAAAAGTGGGATAACTTCTTCATCATAACTCCTATGATATTGATTCAACCTCAGGGTGATTATCCACTGATTTATGAGTCCAAATCAAGCTTCTTACATCGTGATTCATTATGGTTTTATTAATATCAAGAAGAAATTGCCAAATCTCCAAACAGGGTAAACTGGAATCACTTCGGTTAAAAGTGGGATAACTTCTTCATCATAACTCCTATGATATTGATTCAAGTTCAGGGTGATTATCCACTGATTTATGAGTCCAAATCAAGCTTCTTACATCGTGATTCATTGTGGTTTTATTAGTATCAAGAAGAAATTGCCAAATCTCCAAACAGGTTAAACTGGAATCACTTCGGTTAAAAGTGGGATAACTTCTTCATCATAACTCCTATGATATTTATTCAACTTCGGGGTGATGATCCACTGATTTATGAGTCCACATCAAGATTCTTACATTGTTATTCATTCTGGTTTGATTAAAATCAAGAAGAAATTGCCAAATCTTCAAACAGGGTAAACTGGAATCACATCGGTTAAAAGGGGGATAACTTCTTCATCATAACTCCTATGATATTGATTCAACATCAGGGTGATTATTCCATGATTTATCAGTCCAAATCAATATTATTACATCTGGATTCATTCTGGTTTAATTAGAATCAAGAAGAAATTGTCAAATCTCCACACAGGGTAAACTGGAGTCACTTTGGTTAAAAGTGGGATAACTTCTTCATCATAACTCCTATGATCTTGATTCAACTTCAGGGTATTTCTGGTGCGACCTGGATCAGCTTAAAACTCAAGTTTTGGAAGTCAGTCCATGTACCAGAAAGGCAATGGGTCACAGGATGACCTAATGGGCTTATTGGAGAGCTTATTGGCATTATTCATGAGGTATTGGACCGAGAGAAGGCTATGAACCTCTATGAGGCCTTTATAAAGATAGGAGTGACTATGTACCAACATGGACGTCTGGTATGCAACCTTATTGACCAGGAAATGGGTGAAAGAAAGCTGGTTGGAGAGGAAATGAAATGGGTGATCTGGTACGATCGAGAAATGGACTGGTTAAACCGACATGGCCGAGAAATGAGTTGGAAATGGAAGATGAAGAACCAGAGGTGCAATTGGATTATCAGGAGCATCTTCATCATCAAAATGAGCTTAATGAGGCACTTGGTCGGACCAGGAACAAGATGGATCGAGCCCAAGCAAGAGTTGTTCGAAAATGGCCTTTATCGGCCCAAAAAGTGGAAAGACAAGCCAGCTTGGATTATGACTGGCCCAAGAAGATTAGCCAGCTCTGATACCACTTGATGCGTCCCTAGGATGCTCTTTGGTTGATGGAATGGATAGATCCTTGCAAGAACGAATCAGAGACTCAAGTCCTTCAAGGCGTGTGGATTGAATGGTGACACAAGAGGGATGGATGATCTCTTGATACTCCTAGATGAATACTTGGATATGACACACCAAATTAGACACCCTTAGACTCTGGATACTACACACCA